>JAXGGA010008593.1:0-55963 GCA_038373865.1 Uloborus plumipes | reverse complement strand
CAAAACAATTAATAAGGAAAAGAAACTTTGCCTCTTCCGTTTTGCATTTCTTCGTTAACCCTTTTATTTAAAATAATTTTAAAATCGTTGAGAGTAGGTCGAAGGTTTCTTCACTCTCGTCGAAGTGGTCGAAAGACAAATTTTGATGAAGCAAAATCTCTTTAGGAGATAGTTATTGTTTCGCAACTGGAGCTCCTTGAAAAGTTTTAACGAAGTCTTCCCAGGTAGCACATCATACCGATCGACGTAGAAAAATGTGCAAAAAAAATATAGAACTAGATTGTTTTCCGATGTCGATCTTCCGGAAAACGTAACACTTCTGATATATGGTTCTATATAGTTTCTGAATATAGATCTGGATTGTTTTCCGATGTCGATCTATGTAAAAAAAATTACTCTTTTCGAACGTAGTTCTATATAAGTTTTGAATATAGAACTAGATTGTTTTCCGATGTCGATCTTCCGGAAAACGTAACATTTCTGATATATGGTTCTATATAGGTCCTGAATATAGATCTAGATTGTTTTCCGATGTCGATCTATGTAAAAAATTTATTCTTTTTCACCCACTGGCGGGTTTTAATCGTGACTTCATTTTTGATCCGCCATTTTGGATCCATGATCGCCGCCATCTTGATTTTAATTATTTAATTAATTTATTTAATTACTTAATTTAATTACTTTGAATTTGAAATTTTCATTCCGCAGGATTCGAACGCGGGTCCCTTGTGACTCCAGCCGGACATGCTAACCACGAGACGCTACCTGTTCTTATCGAGGAAGAAAAATAACACTTTAAAAGGAAATGTTTTTGCAGAAAGCGCCATCTATGAAAGACTAAGGGCGTAAAAGTGATAAATTAATTTTATGGTGGTTGTGGGGGAAAAATAGTGGTGCTATCTATCGGGGAAAAGGGTCAATAATGGAAATAATTCAATTTACTAAGGTGCTTGTAAAGGTATGGAGAAATAGTGGCGCCATCTAGTGATGATAATGATTCCTCTAAACCATTATTGAAAATTCATTTGTTTGGAAAATAATATTTTTCGAGGAAATAATATTTTTTCTGTGTGTTGGAATCGAACTCACCAAAAAAGGATCTGCGGGTGACAGTTGTTATGTTGACCGATAGAACCGCTCGCCCATAGATCCTTATCCTCACATGTGTTTTTAATGTTTATATGCAGACAAATACTAGCCCAGGATTAATATTGAAAGCTCATTCTAAATGTCAATTAAAAATAAAGATTATTAAAAAAATTAATGACAAAAAATTACAATCTCACTCGATTATATGTGTTGAAAAGTACATTTTACTAGATGTTTGATTTAAAACAGCTTCAATATTAAACGAAATGAAATTATAAATAATGTCGAAACAAAAATATATTTTGACATAGTTCTATGTTTAAAAGACAATGATTAGGGTAACTAAAAAAAAATTCGTCTGGAAAATTTGTTTGAGTAGCAGATAAAACAACGAATGGATCAAATGCAACCTGATTAATTTAAAAGTCAAAAAAAAAAAAAATTAGTTAAAAAAATAAATAAATATAACAAATTAAAAAAATAAATAAAATAAATAAATAAATATATAAGTAAATAAATATATAAATAAATAAATAAAATAAATAAAGATGGAAAGAAAGAAATAAAAAAGAATTTTCGAATGAGGTTGATATAAAACTTTATGTTTAAAAGATGTTTAAAAGACAATGATTATGATAAACTGAAAAAAAAAATAGTCTGTCAGATTTATTTGAGTAGCAGATGAAACAACGAATGAATCAAATCAAGCCTAATTGATTTAAACCGTCAAAAAAATAAAAATAAAATAAAAATAAAAATAAATAAAAAAAATAAAATAAATAAAAAAAAAATAAATAAACACGAAAAACGAAAAATAATAACTAAAAAAAATAAATAAATAAAATAAAAATAAATAAATAAATAAAACAAAAAATAAAGAAATAAAAAAACTTAAAAAAAAAAAAGACTTTTTGAATGAGGAACTTATTTTTTTTTTCGATATACTTTAAAGTCATGCAGAAGAATGTCAAACAATACAGATTTTGAATTATTTTTGATGATTGCAGTTTTAGAAGTTTTATTTATATATCTATGTTTAGATTTTTTTTTGTAATGTGTAGAAAAGCATGTTTAGTTCGAAACAGCTAAAGTATTAAACGAAATGAAATTAGAAATAATGTCGAAAGAAAAATATATTTTGATACAGTTATCTGTTTATAAGACAATGAGTAGGCTAAAACTAAAAACAAAAATCGTCTGGCAGACTTATTTAGTAACAGATAAAGTAACCAGATAAGATCAAATGAGACTGAACTAATTTAAAGCGTTAAAACACAAAATGTGATGATTTTTTGAAGGGAGGTCGATATAAAACTCTTTCACATATTTTCCTATATTTTAAAGTCATACAGAAGTGCATCGAAGTATATAGTTTTTAGATTGTTTTCGATGTTTAAAATTTTAGAGATTATTTCCCCCTCATGTGTCAATAAATATATTACGAATGAAAAATAAAAACAGTTTTAATTTTCCCTTCTGATTTAAAACAGCTAAAATAGTTAAATTTATGAAAATTCAAACAATGTTGAAATAAAAAGAAGCTATAACATAGTTCTATGTTAAGATTTAATATAGATCGACGTCAAAGTACGTCAGTGTCTCAATATTTTTTTCCCAACATTAAAAAACGTTGTTCGACGTTTGCTATTTCACTAATTTTCTTCTAATTAAAATATAAGTAAGAATATCGTTGTAAAAAAGCTTTAAATAATGATTATTCAATTTTTAATGTCAAAATAAGTTGTTAAAATGACTTTTTTAATAAAGTCGGTGAAACAACATATTTCGACGTAATTCTATGTTTCCAAAACCTTATCCTTTATTCAAACGAGATTCAAACGTCGAACTATGTTGGTCCCACGTCGTTCTATATTTTTGTGCTACTTGGGTTGCAGTGTTTGAATGAGAGCTTGAAGTTCCGTCATCCTTATGAGATCCTCGTCGCCAAAACTATTATGTTTCTAATCAAGGAATTGATTGAAGAGGCACTGGATGGTTAAATATAGTTACTTTATTTACAGAGTTATTACATGTTGTTGAAAACATCTCGCCGTACTGCGCACGCTGCGAAGTCGAAAAACGAAACATGGAGTGCTGGAGTTGAGTTGAGTTGAATCAACAATAATCATAGAGTACATAACACATGGAGAATATAAATTTATACATAACACTGTCATATCAGTGTATCCTGCCATTTTAATGTCAAGATAATGTGTATGCTGGATTACAATAGCAACCACTTCTTGCATGCAGATTGATTTCACACTGCTATGCCAGCAATTTGATGCTTCAAAGGCAGAGCCCACCCTGACATTCTACTGACATAAGGCTGCATACACCTTGACAGTCAACATTGGGGCAAGTCGCTGACAGCTCTTAGAGAGTAACATAACATTATTCAGGCAGCATTTAGGCAAGATTAGATTGGCCGACGCGTTAACCTGTATGCAATCCTGAGGCAAGATAGTTTGCTTGCTGGGTCTCCACAACCCTTTCTATTCGTAAAGCAGTGTGTTCTACAGCTGAACGCAGTAAGTCTACACTTATTCCAAGAACATGACCATTAATTGCGTCTTTAAGATGTGCCAAGGTTGTGGGGTGTTTTCGATAGACCCGATCTCTTCAAGAATTCCCATAACCAAAAGTCACACGGGGTGAGATCAGGCGAGCGAGGACGCCAAGCTGTAGGGAAGCAGCGGCTAATCACACGTGCATCGGTAAAAGTTGCCCGTAACATCTGTTGAACGCCACGAAGAATATGGGGAGGTGCACCATCCTGCAAAAATATCGTATCCTGGAGGCGGCCACGTTATTGAAGTTCGGGAATTAAACATTGTCAACATGTTTTGATACTGTATTCCTGTAACAGAGCAAGTTTCGTACCCTCTTGAAGTCACCTCTTCAAAAAAATAACACCCCACAACCTTGTCACATCCTTAAGACGCAATTAATGTCATGCTCATGGAATTAGTGAGAACTTACTGCGTTCAACTGTAGAAGAGTAGAACCCAACACTGCTTTACGAATGGAAAGAGTTGTGGAGAACCACGGCACACATATACAGAACATCTGTAGAATGTCTTGTTAATCTGCAGCGCCACCTATCAGCGACTTTTTTTAGTTTTTTTTTTTTTTTTTTGCTTTAATAAATCTTGAGCGCACGGTCTGAAGTGTCTGTTTTCAAAATTTCATCACATTATGACCCATACAACGTCCTGCACAGAATTCTGAGTTGGGGAAGTTTAATTTGGACAACCCATACGCACATACAGACGTCACGAGAAAACTCGTCGTAATTAACTCGCGGGTGGTTATTTTTAAATTAATCTGTTAGGAAAAAATGCAATCAAGTTGTGGAAACATATACTTAATCTAAACTAGTCTAAACTAATAAAATATGCTCGTTTAAAGTTGTGTCTAGCAGAGAGAGACTTTCACGAGATTGTGAGCTCAGAACAAGTTCTCTTACAAAAAGGAAACGGTTCACCTGAAGTTACCTTATTCTAATTTATACACTTCAATCAATATAGAGAACGTACAAAAAAAAAAAAAAAAAAAAGACAATTTTTCAATATTTTTTTTAAACACCGAGTTCCTATGTTGCGTGGAATTGCCCTATAACTTATTACTGATTGTGCATAGATATTTAATTTATTTTAACTACTTTATTTTTTGTTTCAATTTTGTTTCTTTTTTCTTCTTTTTCCTTTTTTTATTGAAATAATTCAAATTTATTTCGTTGTTCGCTATTTTTTACTTCGGTTATGTTTTCATAATTTTAATTTTACGTGACTATTTTTTCCCTTGCCCTTATATTCCTTTTTTGTGCAAGAGAGATCTATTTCTTCCTATATTAGATATCAAGTAGGGTTACGATAGGGTCAAAGGCAGTGCTCCTAAAAGCTATTGCAAGTTTTACCCTTAAAATAACTTAAATATGCAACATTCCAGCAATTTTTCAGATTTAATATTTGTTATCTCCCCAGTCTTCTCTCTCGATCTTATTCCTCGTTGATTAATGTGTCAATGTCAGCGATTTGTGGAAGCACGAGCCATTTTCATTTTAATCGAATGTAAAATTTTTAAGAGGTTTTTGTTTGTCTCGTTTTTTCTCGCATATTTTTAGTCTCAATTACATCATACAAGGCCTTAAAATGCATTATTTTACGCCTATTTTTTAAAAAATTTCCATTCCAGTATACATCCTACTTAAAAGAGGTCATTGCATAACTCATATCCATGCCGCTACAAGGTCAATCCATAGAACAATAAGAAAACACACCGAGAGTATTAAACAACACGTTCTGTCAAGAACTAAACGAGCCTACTTTCCGTACATCGACATCGGCATTGTAACATCTGATCAATATTCTCTTGAATATCTGAAACTGAAAATTATGTCAGACATACCTTTTTAGCACTTAAAGCTGATTTCTAAAAGCAAACTATACCCCTTTCAACAGATGAAATAGACACGTAAAAAGTAAATAAACGAGTAAATAAAGTTTTGTCGCACCTTTTAAAGAATGTAACTGTTACAGTTCTTCCGCAGAAAAATTCCCCAATCGTTTTCAAGAAAAAAAAAAAAAAATTTAAAAGTACAAAGAACATCAAAATACATTTTATCAAAGAAAGAAAGAAAAAAAAAAAAAAAAACTCGTCCGTGAATAAAATGTCTCGAATTTCATTTTCAATCCGTTGCCGGTTGGTAACTATAACAAAGAATAAAATGCCCTCTTGAATGAAAAATTATTGTAACAAAAAAAATCGTCTGCCAAAAAAATAATAATAAATAATAATAATAAATGAAATGAAACAAATGAATAAATAAACAAAAAATCGTCTGCACAGTCAGGGCCATGCTCCACATCAGCGTAAAACGCGACCGAAACTGAAGGCAGAAACCGAAAATCCGGGTACTATCCATAGGAACACCATTGAATCCATTTTACGCTTCTGCCTAATTTTTCTGCTTTACGTCGATGTGGAGCATGGCCCTTAGTCTTTTTTTTTTCTTGAGCCTGCATTTCCGCCATGTTTGCGGAGTCGGAGTCGGAATCAGAGTCCTCACAGAAGATGATCCAGAAAAGTACTTTACATACATTATTTATCAAAACCATTTTCTTACAAAGTTAGTTTGAAGGAAATCCAAAAATTGCTCAAATCGAACAATCAAATATGGGAATGATCTGTACTCGCCGAGATCTTTCCAACAAAAAAAAGTTTGTTCAAATCGGAATGTTCATTCAAAAGTTATAAGGGGGCGGGGACAGACAGACAGACCGACACGCAAATTCCCCATCTCAACACCCTACTTTCCAGTTTTTAATTTTTCAATATTTATTTTTCTTTTTTATTTCTTTTTAACTTTTTTTTTTAGTATTGGCGATATTTTTTGAACTTGGCGATATTTTTTAGATGCATTAAGCCACTTTTAATACTTAAATGACAATGCGCGCTGCCGTCTGTGCAGAGCCGCCGCTACCAACGATGGGGCCCGGTACCAATTTTAATGCCGGGCCCCATGCATCCCCCCCCCCAATTGCATATTTTCATGCCATTGTTTCAGCACATTTGCAATTGTAAAAAAAATAAAGGAGAAAAAAAAAATCGGAAAAACTTTTTTTTAGTTACGAAAGTATGCATCTGATTTTATTTTCACGTTTTTTGTATATCACCAGATGATTTTAAAAAGCCGTACATTTTCCTTTTCGCAAGCGTGTTTCATTCATTAGTGTTTGTACTAGCAATTGCTTCATATTGAGAATCGGCAATGGAAAGCGAGATTTTTTTTTAATGAAATTATTGACACTATTACTGGAAAAACATGTTCATATCCTTATGGGCCCCCCAAAGCTCCGGGCCCGGGTATAGAGGTCCAGTATTCCCCCCCAAACGGCGGCCCTGCGTCTGTGTGAGTATGTAGACTGTCATATGTTTGTATGTGCAGGACATGTACGCCACCCGAACGAGCAGGGGCCATTGAACGTCCTAGGAAGTGAAGCACCGGGGCTCATCCTACTTCGAGTCCAATCTGAAAAAAAGGACTACACGGCAACTGTTTGTCATTGCTCAAAAAAAAAAAAAAAAAAAAAAAACGTGTTTCTTTCGTTCGTGTTTTTGTGAATTTTTTTTTTTCCATACCCTACCCTTTTTGTGAATTCGTATTTGCCCTGCTACTCACTTTACTATAAATGTAATTTATGAATAAAAAAAGTGTAAGTATAAAATAATATTTGCGTGTTCTTTCCAACTTATTTTTTTTAACCAAAAATTAAGAAATGGCACTTATTAACTGAAAACCCAGAGGTTTTCGTCTTCTCTTCCACTTGGATGACTTTTGATGAATTAAAAAACTTATTTAGAGAACGATTCGCGTACAAATTCGTAAACTTGAATGGATTTAAAATTTTTAAAATGATCCGTGCTTTAAAATCTACTTGATAGCAACTTTACATACTTTGAAACTGGCAACATCTTTCTCTGTCTTGTCGTAGCCTACGTGGATGGGCGCTCGCTTTACACCAGCCTGTAATTTTGGACCAATTTCTGAAGCTAAAAGGGGATGAAAAAATTAGTACCGTAAACGCGCCATCTGTCGGCTCAAAGCGCATTTATAATGAAATTTCTACGGGATTTTGAGTGTCGGACTTGGTAGATTTTTCAAAAATTATGGGCATTTTTTTTCAAAATTTCAACTCACTGGCATTGTAACAACTCAGGTTGATCTCCAAAAGCTACTGAAAAGAAATTTTTTTGCTTGGAAATTAAATTAACGCTAGATGAACACGACTCTGTCAGTAATTGCGCTTATTCAGATTAAAAAATGAACAAGTTACTTTTGAAAAAGCAAAAAATATATCTTTTTTTTTATTACAACATTTTTTCTAGGATTTTCAATCCTATGTGAAGTTATCAGCTGCCACTTAGCTGTTTCTGCGTTTTGCTAAATGCATTTTAAAACTTTAGGACGCAAAATAAAAATACTTTAAAAACTAATAATGCATCACAAAAAAATATTATTTTCCCATACATATACATGAGTGCAGCAGCAAACAAGTCTTATGCACTTTCACCCCATGATTTTTTTTTTTTTTAAGTAAGTTATTTTTAAAAAGTTATATTAATTAAAAACCGTTTTTAATATTTTTAACTTTATTTTTTAAAAAGAATTATGAATTTAAATTTAAAAAATTGAAAAAACATTTTATTCAGAGAAATAAACTTGTTAAATAAAAAAAATAAACGAAAATGAAAGAATAATGAAAATGAAAAAATAAATAAATAAATAAATAAAGATTTAAAAAATCATAATTTTTAACTCTGAAATTTGGGGGGGGGGGCACTAAGGATGGATCATTTACTTTTGAAAGTGAGAGAGCAGTCATCCTCTTTATCCCCTGTACGAGCCGCCTATGCTTCGAATGCCCCCTCCCCCCAAAAAAAAGTCCGAGACCCCACCAGAAAGTGAAAGAGAAAATCTTTAAAGCTTTTCCCCGTAACAGTTTAGGGGACGGCATTATTTCCCCTTGGCCCATCCGCCATCCCTCAAGCACCTCCGTAAACGAGACTCCCTCAAAATGATATAAAAAATGAACAAACAATTAAAACTAATATTAGCTTGCCTAAAAAACAGCAATAACGCAATCGGCGCCAGGAACACTCCCCCCCCCCCCGTTAGTACACCCCGTTAGTCCCACATTGAAATGAGTTCTTTCAAGGCCAAACATTTTTATATCGGGGCACACTATACAAGTAGGTGAATGAGGAGCAAAGTGAAATAGAGGGGCAAAGTGAAATGGTGAAATATTTTCAGTTTGCAGCGCCACGTTTCAAGCAATATTTTAACTAAGTTCCTGAACATTTTGTTGATTCCTGTCAAGAACTAAATACTTCTGGAGATAGACGAAAAAACTATACAAGTGTTTTTTTAATTTGATTCACTTATTGTAATATTCGGAGTTTTCGAAAAATATTTATTGTCATTAAAATTCTTGTATTTATCGTTTTAAGTGCTAATTAGGATCTACTAATATCTAGTGTAGTACTTATTTAGTTCATGTTAAGAATTTTTTGAATTTAAATGCTCAATGCAATTCGTCAAGATGTTGGGTGGGCAAAGTGGATGATACAAAGTGAAATAGCTCATTTTGTTTACTTATTCATTTATGTTTTTTTTTCACACTCATTGTTTTACATTACTCTATTATTTGATTGATAAATATTTCATTTACATAAGATGTGTGAAAGTAAACATTATAAAATAACAAGAAACATATCGCTGTGGAAAATGACAAAATTTTAATCTCATGAATAAATTAAGAAAAAAAAAGTGTGGCACTTAATACCTTAAACTAGCTTATATTTAAAAAGAGTGCAAGTTGCTCGGAATAAAAATCTCATGTGCTTTGCCCGTTGGCCCCGTTATCAATATTGTTGGTATTAGATAAAGATAAAAATAGCATCGAATGAATCGGAATAAATTTCATATCAGTTTCAGAGAAGCCTTATCATTCAAAATTCTCATTAAGATTATTATTAAAACAAGTTGTGTGGCCTGTCGTTGCACGGGCTACCTTAAAAATGAAAGCGATGTCAAGTGACACATCCGCTTTCGGTAGAGCAACAAACTCGCCGCCACGGCGGCTCGCTATGGATAGCGCCCTCTACACACAGTGACAGTTGCCAAAACAATACTTTTAATAAACGCCATGTCTCGAGAAGAGCGAATTTGAAGATTTTTTTTTTAATTTCTTCCGAATTCCTTTATCAAACCTTATGTTAATTAAAACTAATGAGGCCTGAAAAATTACAATCGATCGGTACCTGGTTCGACGTTCAGCTCATTGGCATTCAGGAGAAACAAACAGGACATAGATACATAGAAAGAAACTCAGTTTTCAAAAAAGTAGAGTACTGTTCATAGCAACCGTATACAACTATTCTCAGGAAATACTGGTTCGAATTAAAAATTCTTTTTGTGTTGAACAGCCCATTTAATCAGGAAGGCTTTAGACTATATAACATTGCACTGTATGTAAGAAGTTATTATTTTAGTTTAGAAATAATAATGGTCGAAAAGCACGAGCGGATTAGTTCCCATTCTCCTCGAGAGACGGCGTTCATTGGAGGCATTGTTTTGGCAACTGTGTGTAGAGGTCGCTGGCCGCAGCGAGCCGCCGTGGCGGTGAGTTTTAACGGACTCCGTAAAAAATTAGTTATTATTGCAAAAGTTATATTTGCGCAAAAAACATTGCTGAAATTTTATTGAAAGTCACAAAAATGGAATACAAAATTTACATAAAAGATGTCCATGATATTATCAGTATTATTTTGTTAATTTACCTTTCAAAAAACCTGAATAAGGAATTTTTTTCAAACTTAGACTAGAAAAAATAATGGATACCGGTCAATTTTTGTGCTGACCGGCAGCGGTTTACTGGACCACTAGTTGTGAATTGCTGATTTAGAAAAACTGATTGCTGATTGATGACGTGTATATTCGTGAAATCTCATTTCACTTTTCACTAAAAAAATTTTTACTTTTTTAAAGGCACTTTTAGATAATTTCAATTCTATTTTTTCTCTAAAACAGAAAAAGCAAGAAAATTTTTAAATTATGGATACAAAGCAAATTTTTTCAAATGGGAAAGGGGGCGAAATACTCAATTCATATTATATCGAAAAGCGACAAAAAACCATACAAACTGAAAAAAAAAAAAAAACACTTATTTCCTAGAATCGAGGGAGGAATCGTTCATTTCTGACCCCCCTAAACGACAGATTTTTATCTTATTAACTGAAGTTATTGATAAATCGATTAACTGTAGTAAATTTTTCATTTTTGTGTAAGACAGATTTCAAAAATGTTTTTAAAGTGCAAATTTGCCAAAAAGTATGTATCCCTTACACCTGTTTTGGAGCTACAAGAAACACCTTTATCAATACAGAAAGGTGTTGTGTTGTGTTGTGTAGAAAAATTGTACAATTTCAGAAATTTTTTCACAGAAACATATATTTTTGTCTGAAAAACATAACTTAGTGTTTTTAGTATGGCTCTGACAACAATATGTATGACCTTGAGAAAGTTACTTTCAATTCGGAAAAAGAGAAATTTTACTACCAATAGGCCTAGGGGCCGTACCCAAAAGTGATGGCGTCAACAATTTTTGTGACTTTCAATGAAATTTCAGCAATGTTTTTTGCGTTTTTATAACTTTTGCAATAATTACTAATTTATTACGGAGTTCGTTAAAACTCACCGCCACGGCGACTCGCTGCGGCCAGCGACCTCTACACACAGTTGCCAAAACAATACTTCCAATGAATGCCATCTCTCGAGGAGAGTGGAAACTAATCCGCTCGTGCTTTTCAACCAGAATTATTTCTAAACTAAAATAATAACTCCTTTCACATAGTGCAATATTAGTTAGCCTAAAGCCTTCCTGATAAAATTAGCTGTTCAACACAAAAAGAATTTTTAATTCGAATCAGTATTTCCTGAGAATAGTTGTATACGGTTGCTATGAACAGTACTCTACTTTTTTGAAAACTGAGTATCTTTCTATGTATCTATGTCCTGTTTCTTTCTCCTGAATGCCAATGAGCTGAACGTCGAACCAGGTACCGATCGATCGTAGTTTTTCAGGCCTCATTAGTTTTAATTAACATAAGGTTTGATAAAAGAATTCGGAATAAATTTTTAAAAATCTTCAAATTCGCTCTTCTTGAGATATGGCGTTTGTTAAAAATATTGTTTTGGCAACTGTCACTGTGTGTAGAGGGCGCTGGCCATAGCGAGCCGCCGTGGCGGCGAGTTTGTTGCTCTGCCGAAAGCGGATGTGTCACTTGACATCGCTTTCATTTCTAAGGTAGTCCGTGCAACGCCAGGCCATGCAGCTTGTTTTAATAATAATCTTAATGAGAATTTTGAATGATAAGGCTTCTCTGAAACTGATATGAAATTTATTCCGATTCATTCGATGCTATTTTTATCTTTATCTAATACCAACAATATTGATAACGGGACCAACGGGCGAAGCACATAAGATTTTTATCCCGAGCAACTTGCACTCTTTTAAAATATAAGCTAGTTTAAGATATTAAGTGCCACACTTTTTTTTTTTTTTAATTTATTCATGAGATTAAAATTTTGTCATTTTCCGCAGCGATATGTTTCTTGTTATTTTATAATGTTTACTTTCACACTTCATCTTATGTAAATGAAATATTTATCTATCAAATAATAGAGTAATGTAAAACAATGAGTGTGAAAAAAAAAAAAAAAAAAACATAAATGAATAAGTAAACAAAATGAGCTATTTCACTTTGCATCATCCACTTTGCCCACCCAACATCTTGACGAATTGCATTCAGCATTTAAATTCAAAACATGCTTAACATGAACTAAATAAGTACTGACTGGATAATAGTAGATCCTAATTAGTACTTAAAACTATAAGTACAAGAATTTTACCATAACAATAAATGTTTTTCGAAACCTCCGAATATTACAATAAGTAAATCAAATTCTAAAAACCACTTGTATAGTTTTTTCGTTGATCTACAGAAGTATTTAGTTCTTGACAGGAATCAACAAAATGTTCAGGAACTTAGGCAGGGATTCAAGTGAAACAGCACTGCGATCGCTTCGAATTGCAATCGCTTTTGGAAGTGAATTACATTATCATCAACTTAAATTGGCATGACGTCACTACGGGTGGAGCCAATAAGAGCTCACAAGCACTCAGCGATCTTCTCTTATTCGCCAAGTAGGCTGTGACGTTTTATCTATCTCGCTTTTCATAGGCAAACGTCACGCTGACGTCACGATGTTTTTATCAAGAAACGTTCTAATGTAATTCATTTCCCGTCGCGATTGTAATTTGCGATTGCTTGTTTCACTTGAATCCCTGCCTTAGTTAAAATATTGCTTGAAACGTGGCGCTGCAAACTGAAAATATTTCACCATTTCACTTTGCCTCTGTATTTCACTTTGCTCCTCATTCACCTACTTGAATAGTGTGCCCCGATACAAAAATGTTTGGCCTTGAAAGAACTCATTTCAATGTGGGACTAACGGGGTGTACTAACGGGGGGGGGGAGTGTTCCTGGCGCCCGATTGCGTTATTGCTGTTTTTTAGGCAAGCTAACATTAGTTTTAATTGTTTGTTCATTTTTTATATCATTTTGAGGGAGTCTCGTTTACGGAGGTGCTTGAGGGATGGCGGATGGGCCAAGTTGAAATAATGCCGTCCCCTAAACTGTTACGAGGAAAAGCTTTAAAGATTCTCTCTTTCACTTTCTGGTGGGGTCTTGGGGTTTTTTTTTTTTGGTGGGGGGGGGGGGATATTCGAAGCATAGGCAGCTCGTACAGGGGCTAAAGAGGATGACTGCTCTCTCACTTTCAAAAGTAAAGGATCCATCCTTAGTGCCCCCCCCCCCATATTTCAGAGTTAAAAATTAATGATTTTTTAAATCTTTATTTATTTATTTTTTCATTTTCATTATTCTTTAATTTTCGTTTATTTTTTTATTTAACAAGTTTATTTCTCTGAATAAAATGTTCTTTCCATTTTTTTAAATTTAAATTCATAATTCTTTTTAAAAATAAAGTTAAAAATATTAAAAAAGGTATTAAATTAATATAATTTTTTAAAAATAACTTACTTTTAAAAAAAATCATGGGGTGAAAGTGCAAAGGACTTGTTTGCTGCTGCACTCATGTATATGTATAGGAAAATAATATTTTTTTGTGATGCATTATTAGTTTTTGAAGTATTTTTATTGCGTCCTAAAGTTTTAAAATGCATTTAGCAAAACGCAGAAACAGCTAAGTGGCAGCTGATAACTTCACGTAGGATTGAAAATCCTAGAAAAAATTTTGTAATAAAAAAAAGATATATTTTTTTGCTTTTTCAAAAGTAAAACTTGTTCATTCTTTAATCTGAAGCGCAATTACTGACAGAGTCGTGTTCATCTAGCGTTAATTTAATTTCCAAGCAAAAAAATTTCTTTTCAGTAGCTTTTGGAGATCAACCTGAGTTGTTACAATGCTAGTGAATTGAAATTTTGAAAAAAAATGCCCATAATTTTTGAAAAATCTACGAAGTCCGACACTCAAAATCCCGTAGGGTTTCATTATAAAAGCGCTTTGTTTGCCCCGGTTAACGCGACATCTGGCGGCGAAATTCCTTGCCCCTGTCCCTCGCTTTTTGAGGGAAAATTACAGGCTGGTGTAAAGCGGAGCCCGATCTTCGTAGGCTACGGTCTTGTTGAACAAGTGAGCAACGCTTTTTACGCGCTTTTGCAAGTCTTCAAAATCGGCAACATGGAGAAGAGGATTGAGTTAGAAAAACGGGGAAGGAGTCCTTCAGTGGTAATGTTTTTCATTGCAAAACTTGTTGATAAAATTTTATTATTTTTTTCTCAAAGAATAATTGTCCTCCTGATGATTGATTTTAATTCTTGAACTTCTAAACTAACGTGATGTACTATTGTTAAGCAATGGCGAGTCCCGTGCCTCCATACTGATGTGCGTTCAAAAATAGGCGCGAGCTCACCGCTGAATTCTGATTATAGCTTAAATGTTTTTTTCATGCTTTTTTAAGGCAGCAGATCGAAGCATTTTGGTATAATTTATGAGTCTATATTTTTACTTTGTGTTTTTTACTTTGATAATTTAATTTATATTGCATTTGACTTGAGTCGTTGCTTCTCTAAATATGTTTCCCACATGGGTTGGGGATGAAGCGTAGCGTAAGAATTAAACGTAATTTGAGCATTTTTATAAGATAAGCCGACATGTTGACGGAATAAAATGAATGGCAAAAAATTCTGGAACAGAGATTTCAATTATGTTGATTATTGCTGTGGAGGTTATGTTTATGTGAAGTTGCCTATTATTTATTTGTAGAAAAATGGTGTATGGGGAGGGGGTGGAGGCATGAAGATATTTAAACTTTAAAAATTAAGTTGTTTGAGTCTAAAGGTGATCAAATTTTCAATTAGAAAAACTTGTAAATTTTGATGTTCAATAAATGATTTATTTAACTTGTTATGTTCTACTTTCTAGTCATTAGATTATTTTAAGTTTGCAAAAGTAGCCGCGTTTTTTGGAGGACTAATTTCCTATGATAAAAACTTGGTAATCCGCTTTAAAAAAGAAACAGTTCTGGTAACAAGAAGACAAATGTTGTTCTTAAAGTATCTATTTAAAACTGTTTTGCAGTAATAAATCTTTATATTCTATTTATAATTATAATTTTAAGTGTTTTAATTATTCATTGAAGTCCTGCAAAAATGTAAATAAGTAGCACTTGATGTGTTTAATATGCTATGAAATAAGTTTATTGAGAATAATTACTGGTGCATTGAAAAATAAGTTTTTTACTTTTCTGTGGTGCAAAATTGTTTTTCCTAGTTGAAAATATTTGTAGAAAATAAATCAAGAACTTGATGTTTCTAAGGTTGTTAGACTATGGTATATTTGGTTTTTCAGTATTCATATTAATTAAACTGCCTACCACTTGCACAATTTTGAATAGAATATCCCATTTTTGTCAACAAAAATTTCTTAAAAGTACACAGATTGATCATAATTTCAAGTTTTATGTCATTCTGACCATCAAAACACCACCATTATATTTAATATTCTAATTTTACTATTTGAAGAAGTTAAAAAGATGCTGGGAATAAACTGATGTAGATAAAATTTGAATTGTCTACAAACTCAAATGACTCCTTTAAAATTTTCTGTAACAAAACTACTCATGAGTGTTGTGTCATTTCATTGCCAACTGTGAAACTAAAATTACATACTAGTACGGAACTACTAGGGCTACTTTCCATTAGTGTTAAATAGTTATCTGACAGGATGGCATTAGTTTGTTGTCAAAAAGAAAGTCCTTCAATAGTCGGACTGAGTTTGATATTGTCACATTTAATATGAAATATGATACAAACAGACCCAAATAATATAGACGTACACGCAAACGCTGTTTGCAGAAAATGTTCCAAGTACGCCGACAATTTGGATGTTTTTGTGATAAATTCCTGTGTTATCACTTTTTCGGCAAGAGCCAAATGTTGGTCACCAATTTTGAGGAGCCCCCAACTCATCAAACATCTCAATAATACTGAAAAAGGGCTAAATATAGTGGAAGAAACCTTCTGGTTGGATATTGGTACTGTACTTTTACATAACTGTTTTATGTTTTTGCTGTTGGCAACTGTATAGAACTAGAGAAGCACTATGGTTTTATGCAGAAAATTTTAAGAAATTATTCGTGTTCGCAGTCAGAATAAAATTTTATCTAGGTCTAGATACAAACTTTCGATGTGTTGCATTAACTTAATTATTAAATTGAGACAAGACTTTTTAAACTGTAAGTTAGTTCTTACATTTTTATTAAATAACTAGTTGCAAGCGGCTAGATGTGCAGTTCGCTTTTTATGTTATTAAACCTTTCTATGCCAAGAATGCCACCGCCTGCTACTGCTTTATTTATCGATCTATGTATAATTATATTTCTATATTAACTTCAACCTAACCGCCCATTTTTGTATTTTAAATTTTTGTATCTTAAATTATGGTGCAAAAAAAACTAATCTTTCAGCATTTTCTGGTGAAAGCTTATTCCTCAGACTGCTGCAAATATAACCTGCCTTGGAAAAAACCCTCTCGCTGTACACACTAGTTGATTGTGCAGTAAGAAACTTTTTTGCTAGTTTGCATAAGATAGGAAACTTTTTTATTTTTTTTCCACCAGGCAAAAGGACTATTTGTTCTATGTAGTAATTCTCCGGAAAAGAAAGACTCCAGCTCTTTCTTTAACATCTCTTCATATTCGAATTCAGTGTTGGTATTTTTACTATTGACATTTTCTTGTGCATTCGAGACTTCATCAAAGCACTGCCAGAAAGTTGATGAACTTTTTTGACGAACAAGTTTAGAGAATTAGAACTAATCAATAATAGATTAATATAATTCCAACTTAATTGATACTTTATATTTATTCATTTTAAAAATAACTTTTTTCTAAAAGTTTTGACAAAATAAATAAAACATTTTAAGCAATGCATAAGTTAAATTCAGTCGGATTTTTGTTCTAAGAACTCAGAGGTCTGTCCAAGATTTTTCACAGGGTCCGTTTTTTGTGAAAACTAAATAATTTTGTGAAAATCAAACAATTTTGAAAAAAAAAAAAAAAAAAAAAATTGCAATTGTTTTTATGAAATTCAAAAAAAAAAAAAAATTTTTGAATTTCATAAAAACAATAAATTTTATTTATTTTCCTCTTTAAAAAGCGTATTAAATATCAAAATTGCGAAAATTCCGATTCCTGTAGCGTATGCAAAGAGATTGCAGTTTTCAAAGTGATGGCATCAAAATCATGAAAACAGAATATAAACGAATTTATTTTGGCAAAAAATTTTTTACAATTCCATTTTAAAGGTCCATGATTAACAGATTATTAATGTCTGTTAACACAATTAATGCAAAAATAAAATGAAACGATCCATTCAGCGTTTAACATTTAGATTCATAAAAGAACAGTTAATTTTGCTTTAAAAAAATTAAAATAATGATCTTTACAAAAAATAAAGCAAATGTTGATTTATTTGCCTCCTAACAAAGAGTAATTAGCTTGGAAAATAGGTAAAATTCGATTATCATATCGGATGCAGAGATCGCAATTTTTAAAATGAAAGCATCAGAAGTATAAAAACGGTAAATAAACTATTTATTAAAGTCAAAAATTTTAGAATTACATTTCATCAGGTTTCTATGATGAATGTCATTAATAATAACCGACATATTCGCCAAAAATTCGGAGAAAAAATACGGTAGTATGGAGTAGAGAAACATAGCAAAACAGACAATACTGAACTTCTAATATTAACAGACGACAAAATACATTAGTTCCTGTAATGTAATACCACCAATAATATTTTATCAAATAATAATATTAAGGAAATATAACCAAAACTCCACCCTTGTGTAAGCATTAAAAAAAAATAGAGATAATTTTCTGCCAAAATTAGTTCAAAATGTGGCACCAAAGATGGTCGGATAGCTATAATTTTAAATAGCTGATCATTCTACCAGAAGCAATCCCATTTTTTTCCAACCCCAGCTATCTATTTGCAGTTCTAGATGATTGCTATTATTATTATTTCCTTCTTGTTTAAGTTGAGAGCAGGGAGAAAAATCCTTACTCTGCATTTCCAGAGAAATCTATTACAGCAACATTGCAGCAAGCCATTTTGATTTGCATATGATGAAACAAACAAGCAGAACTATTAAAGCAAAACAACTACCTTTTTTAAGTTAATTTCGTTAAAAGAAACCAACAAAAAGTGCTACCTTTTTCATTAAAGATTTATTGCTTGCTGGAGTATGGCAGGCAGGAAGTGACGACTTTTTTTTTTTTTTTTGACCCCCCCCCCCCTCTGGCAAACTGATTCCCCTTTTTTAACTTCAGAAAGGCCCAAAAATTATGGGCACAAAGAAATATGCTATGCGTTATTTTGATTTCAGATTTGCTGTTTGAATGAATAATGTGTGAAATGTCCATTTTGTTTGATCAGTATTTTGTGAAGGATCAGTTATGCTTAATCGTATTTTTGTGAAGAGTTCCGTTTTGCTGGATGGATCATATTTTTGTGAATTGTCGGTTTTGCTTGATCGTATTTTTGTGAAGGGTCTGTTAACGGACCCAAATTTCCTCTGGCCAGATCCCTGGAACTATCATATAGAGGTCCATTCCAATGGTCAGTTCATATGTCAGGGTTCGAATTTACTACTGGTCCATTGGTTCCAGACCAGTAAAACTCACCTCGAATTACCATAAAAATAATAAACAATCCAAGGACCATCATTTTTTTAAAGAAAAAAAATGTGATTAATGATTTAAGGTGGACCAGTGATGTTGTCTGTTAACCAGTATATATTCCTGTTCACTGGTCGAGAAGACCAGTAAAATTTTGTAATGATTTCTAACCCTGTACCGTTCTATGTCAATGATTTTTCAAAAAACAATTGATACTCGGCACTCGGTACTCGGCCGAGTAGTGAAAGGCCGAGTACTCAGCTACTCGGTAAAATGCTACTCGGTGCATCCCGTAGTTATTTGCAAAGAAAGTAAAAGATGTTTTACGTTAACCCTTTACTTGTATGAGTTAAAATAAAGAATGCTGGTCAAGACTATGATATGGAAAGCAGAGTGCTTTATCCAGAGGAGCGAAAACATTATAAAGAAGTTAAAGTTTTATCTTAAAAATTACACTTAATAACAATACATTTTAAAATTTTAGTTATTTTAAGTTTTTTTACTGAACTAAGTTATATGTATTAATTATTATACTTTAAAATATATTGCATGTGTTTTTTAATGAATAATTCAGGATAATTAAATAAAAAAGTATGAAGAGCAGCTAAATATGAGCTCATGTACAAAAAATGAAATAAATAGTCTTTGAGGTAGAAATTTAACTGTCATGGATTATGCAGTTCTTATTTCAAAAAAAAAAAAAAAGAATGATACAAGAGGTTTCACTATCTGCTCACTCTCAGCAAAAACATATAAAATTTTTTTTTAATTGAAATCGAGAAAAAATAAATAGAAATTAAAAAAAAAGAAAGAATAGTAAATGTCAATAGCTGCAAAATTATATCCATGTTGGAAATTAAATCAAGGGTAGAGGGAAGTAGTTATCTCCATTCTTAAAATATACTAATAGAGTCGACATTCATTGTAAAAACCCCTGCCCTTCAAACAGAATTGGTCACTGTAGGGTCATTCCATGTCAAATCAACACAATTTTGGAAGAGTTTCAGAATTGATGTCTCAGATTTTCATGATTTTTGGTATTCAGCATTATATCATAGACATATGAAAAATACCAAATTTCAGTTACATAGCACAATTATTTTTGAAGTTATAAATTTTTTAAATTTTAAATTTCTTTGAAAAAACACGATACTTTAACACATTAAAATGCCTATAGGCTCGCAACCAGTGGTGATATTAACCTGGGACTGGTCTCATTTTATAGCTGTTGAATAGGGCTTTATTATGATACTAGCTGCCAGGGCAGCTAGATTAGCTTCCTGCGGCATGTTGATGCATAACGTCTCCCCTCTCTAACTTTTACCTCATTCTGAAGTTATATTATTTGATATAATTTAATGTTCATTCGATTTCAAGACATACCATGCACGTGGCCCGGCGTTGCACGGGCACTTCGTGCCGTGAAGGTAGTGAGAAAAAAAAATTTAAAGAAACTACTCCCCGCCAAGGCGGCTCGCTTACAGGCGCTTCACGCCTTTACTTTTTTCCTATATAAAAAAAATCATTCGAATTATTGAGATGCTTCGCGCCTTCAAGATGGTGAAGAAAGTTTCAGTAAGTTCAGCTCGCTCAAAGGAAAAAAGCAGACATAGATACTCAGTTTTTAATATAAGTAGATGGCTCTTCAACAAATAAATGTTTCAAAATATTACCAGTAGCTAGCGATAAAAATTCTACGTAAGTGGCCCGCTTATGAGTTTCGTGCTTGATTTAGTTAAGCCTTCATTCAAAATTCTCATTATCATTGTTATTATTATTTCATAGCAACGACGGTTTGCAAGAATGGATTTCATATTTAATCATTTATTAGGCTTAATCGCTTTAAACTTGACTACTTATTAATTGATATCTTCGCTAATTAAAATCGTATAATTATATCAATTGAAACTAATGAAGCCTGAAAAATTACCTATCTATCGGTACCTGGTTCGACTTTCAGGTCATTGGCGTTCAGGAGAAAGAAGCGTGACATAGAAAGATAGTTAGAAAGATACTCAGTTTTTAATATAAGTAGATGCTACAACATAGGGGTTAAATTAAAAAAAAAAAAAATTAAATTTTAAAATTGAATTTTAAATTTTTCAAAAAGTGGCAATTTTAAAAATTCCAAAAAATTACCAAAAATTGTTTGTGATGTCTTGATACATATTGCAAAATTCTATGATGGGATCTCAATGGGATCAGGAGATACAGGGCTTCAGAGATACACATGTTTTGTCAATAATATACCATATTAGTAAAATTTTATTGTTTTTGAACTAATTTTCCTATGCAATGTGCAGGATCCTATTATATTAATAAAACGCAGTGATTACTTCATTTTACCATGTTTGCAAACCTCTCATTTGCCTACATATAGAGGGAAACCCCCTTTTACTCAGATAAAAAGGGAATTTCCCTTGGGGGAACCCCTTTAACCAGGTGAAAGCTGATTGGAATACAAGTAAGGGAAATTCCCTTTAACTGTAAGAAAAGGGAGATTTCCCTCCGTGGGGGATTCCCCTTTTCACAAGTATAAGCAGACAAGATCACTCATTTACAGCTAGTTTAGTATCACAGTTGCTTGTACGAAGTTCATTTGATGTTTCATGTGATGTTGTATCAAGAAGATAACTTATTTCTTGGCCTCTGCACGTTTCCTTGCTGATTTCTTCCTATTTATCACTTTCATGATGGATACCACTAACAAGATAGTAAAAATGGATTGCTTTAACCCTTTTAATAAGCCAAATCACTCCCATGCAAGAAAAAGACTGAGACGTGTTACTTCATGGATGTGTGACTTGATTCCAGGAACATCCGAGTTATCCGTGGTCTGTGATAGTTGTAGGAAGCAGCTGACAAAGTTGAAAAATGAAAAAGATGGGGAAACTTCTCCTGGAACTAGCAAGGTACCTGAAGAAAGTCAGTCTGATACTGAAATTGAAGAATCACCTATAGATATACCATTTTCAAATGAATCTGAAGCTCTGAGTTCCCTTAACAGCTCTCTTTTAGAGATGGGAGAGTCGCCTGTAGACAAAAAGAGGATGCAATCAAAAATTTACTCTACTGAAAAGGCCAACCGAATCAATGTGGCTGTCAAGAGAAAACTGCTAGTGAATGCATCGAGCGATGAAGAGAATGATGATTCACAAGACGAGTTCTTTACACATGTGAAAAAACTGTACAACAGCTTCACTAGTAGGAAGAAGAAGCTTCAACTGCTGACTCTTATGCCTGACAGCTGGAGTGTGAGGAAAGTAATGCGGGAATTTTCAGCCCCTAACTATTTAGTTCGACAAGCCAAGACATTGTTGAAAGAAAAGGGCGCCTTGTCTGGTCCTGATATGAAACCAGGAAAAAGTTTATCAAAGCATACCGTTGATATTGTGAAAGGATTTTATACAAGTGACGAAATAAGCCGAGCAATGCCGGGGATTAAGGACTTTATATCAGTGAAAGACCACAGCACAGGTACTAAAGAACATGTTGCAAAAAGGTTGATGCTTAATAATTTAAAAGAAGCCTATGAAGTTTTCAAAGAAAAATTCCCAGCTGTAAAAGTAGGATTTTCTAAATTTGCAGAGCTGAGACCCAAAAATTGTGTGCTAGCAGGCCAGAGTGGAACACACTCAGTCTGTGTGTGCACTACTCATCAGAATGTGAAGCTTATGTTTGAAAATGGAAGAATGAGCTCAATGACAGATGGAAAAATAAAAACATACAAGGACTGCCTGCAAATGATGGTTTGCAGCCCCCCACCATCAACTGACTGCTTCTTTTCAACTTGTGTGTCATGTCCGGGTACCAGAGGGATTAGAGAACTTTTGGAAAAAGCATATGAAGACAATGCAATTGAGACTATCACATACAGACAGTGGATCTCTGTGGATCGATGTAACTTAGAAATTATCCAAAAAACCGGTTAGTGAATTTATTGATGTATTTTGTGTAATAAACTTCCTATCTTACTTCGTCATCACTTTATAGCAAAAGAACAAAGTGCATTTTTGAGACACACAAAGGAAAATCTTCTGGAATGTGAAGTAGCTGTTATTTGTGACTTTTCTGAGAATTATTCTATTATTATATGATACATAGACGAGGCACAATCATATCATTGGTCGAATACTCAGGCAACCATTCACCCTTTTTGTGGTATATTTTAAAGAGAAGGAAGTTGAGCATTTAAATTTCGTAATAATATCAGACTGCCTCAACCACAACACTACAGCTGTCTACCTGTTCCAGAAAAAATTGATGGAATACTTGAAGTGCAAATTTCAAAGACCTGTCAAAAAATTCTTTTATTTCTCTGATGGCTCTGCAGCCCAATACAAAAATAAAAAAAATTTTATTAACTTGTGTAATTACAAGCAAGATTTTGGAGCTGAGGCTGAATGGCACTTTTCAGCTACAGCACATGGCAAAGGTCCATGCGATGGGCTCGGGGCCACAGTAAAAAGACTAGCCGCCAGAGCAAGCCTACAAAGACCGTATCAGGATCAAATCACGAATGCAAGGCAATTATTTGAATGGTCACATAAGAACATAGCTAACATCGACTTTGTATTTGTGACCATTGAAGAATACATTAAAACTGAAGAACAACTGGCTAACTGGTACGATACAGCTCTAACTATATCAGGAACCCAAAAATTTCATGCCTTTATACCTCTCAGATGTGGAACCAAAGTAAATGCAAAGTTATTTTCTTCTGCAGATGTTTCAAGCATATTTCCTGTTTTGAAGGACGTTCAGCAGACATCATTTTCAGACATTAGTGGGTATATAACATCTATCTATAATGACACTTGGTGGTTGAGTTATGTTCTGGATAAAGATGAAGACAGCAGTCAAGTGCAAGTTACATTCCTCCATCCTTCAGGTCCGTCATCCTCATTTATATATCCCACACCACCTGACACACTGTGGATCCCATTTTCAGATGTAATGTGCAAAGTGAACCCCACCACTCAGACTGGCCGAACATACAGTTTACCAGACAGTGAACTAAACAAATGTGTGGGTATCTTCCAACAATTGAAGTCTTCATAAATTAATTTGTTAATAATTAACTCATAAAATTAGGCTGAGAATGGTAAGTGTCTATGTGATATTCCTCTATTTAAAAAATTAAAAGTAATAGCCACTGCTTGTTTTATTGATATGTGTTGTTTGTTTCATTCAATGAACTGTACAAAATTTCCTCTGTTGATACTAATTCTGGTATTTTTCACAAAACATGTATTTCTGAAGCCCTGTATCTCCTGATTCCGTTGAGAGAGATCCCATCATAGAATTTTGCAATATGTATTAAGACATCACAAACAATTTTTGGTAATTTTTTGGAATTTTTAAAATTGCCACTTTTTGAAAAATTTAAAATTTAATTTTAAAATTTAAATTTTTTAAAAAATTTAACCTCTATGTTGTAGCATATCATAATAAAGCCCTATTCAACAGCTTTAAAATGAGACCAGTCCCGGGTTAATATCACCACTGGTTGCGAGCCTATAGGCATTTTAATGTGTTAAAGTATGGTGTTTTTTCAAAGAAATTTAAAATTTAAAAAATTTATAACTTCAAAAATAATTGTGCTATGTAACTGAAATTTGGTATTTTTTCATATGTCTATAATATAATGCTGCATACCAAAAATCATGAAAATCTGAGACATCAAGTCTGAATCAGTGTGTTGATTTCACATGGAATGACCCTGTAGCGAAAAGTCTGTAACGTAAGTGTACAACAAATTGTATGTTAATTTTGTACTGTTTAAAAACACTAGAATAACTTTTATTAGTTCTGCTTTATGTTCAACGGGCAGGAAAAGACTAACAAAATTGTAAATCAATGCAAGTTTTAGCTTACTTTTCTGTAAAAGTAGAAAATAGGTGAAATAAAAGTCATGAAAGAAGACCTGATGTATTGAAAAAAGAAACACGCTCAAAACAATTGAGTCGAAAAAGCACAACTTAATAAAAATAATAAAATACACAAAGAAATTTAAAGTCAGGAAAGGTGGGTTTTGAGCTGCGGAAACTGTTCCTGTCAGTCTGTCTATTGGTCAGTTCTTCTGCCCACCCCTCGGTAATAACTTTTGAGTGCCTAGTCCGGTTCGAATATTTTTTTTTTTTATCATAAGATCTCAGTGAGGACAATACTCTCCCATATTCGACTTTTTGATTTGAACAATATTTCAATTTCGAATTTCCGTTTTTTTCCCCTGTCCTCCTTTATAACTTTTGAGCAGGGTTGGCAAGGTTTTGGACAGAACGGTAAAAACCACGGTTTAAACCATGGTTTAAAAGTCCTGTCCAAAACTACATTTTTAGTACAATTTTATATTTTGAACAAATATCAAAAGCACAAAATTATACTTGAAGTTAAGACTTAATTTATTTAATGTAAACATTTAAATATGTACATAAAAACACATATAAGATTTTCAGCTGATACTAATCTAGCTACTTAGAAGTTACTATTCTTCATTAAAAAATGAATTAGTTCTCATAAGTTTACATTATTTTATTTTTAATGCTAGCTAAACTTCTTTTAAATATAGATGCAAATGAGGGTGTTCAAAAGGTACAATAATCGACTTAAATGCAAAAAATCAGTTTTGTAACTAATTAAAAAGATACACAACATTTGAGAATGTTACAGCGACATTTACTGAATATTTAATTACTAGCGGTACCCGCACGGCTTTGCCCGTGGTATAAAATTAAAAGTTCATTTGTAAAATAATTGATATAGCAGAAAAAATGCTCTATTTTAGTTATAATTCAACTATAATTCCTTCAAAGTATGATATAAAAATCTGATATGGACCCCACACTACTTAATTTTACGCGTAAATTTCTTAGTAGATGCCTTAAGTGCTAAAATAGTGCTTGGAGTGAGCAAAATAACAATTCAAACATTTGTATTCCCTAGTTTGCTACGAAACAATGTAAAAAAAGGTTTTGCAATGATTAATCTCCTAAATATAGCCGATTTTAACATCATGCAGTGGATTTTTCGCAAAATATCGCCAATAGCGCCAAATTGAACCAAAAAAAATTTTTTTTCGCCAAATTGGCGTCAAACACTTGGCGACCAAAAGCTTGGCGACATATCGCCAAGTGGTCGAGCCAATTCATATCACTTTTGTCTGCATTGAAAACACTGATTTACCCCATAAAAGGGGTAAGGAGACCCACCAACAGAAAAGTGGTTTGAAAAACATATTTGTAATTTTTACAATTAAAAAACCCAAATATCACCTATCCCCCCCCCCCCCCCCGTGCTACAGAATTGTACGAACACTTACAAAAATAATGAAAAAAAACAGGAGGTTCAGTTGTCTCCTCCTGGCTGGGCCCCTTAAACAAGGGACCTGCTTTAATCGCAAATAATAAGATAACATTTAATTTTGGTGTTGTTTAAAGTTGTTTTTCCTCTTTAAAAAGCTCTCTGCTTCCAATGTCATAGGCTTGATAGTAGCTTTTTGCTTTAACACGCACAGGTAAAGAAAAAGATTATTGTAAAGCCGTCTTCCACAAGCTTTGCAGATGACCATAAATGGGAATCAGACTTCCTGCTAGACGCAAATAGTGTAATCGCGCCGCAGCTTCCAGTTTCATTATAACTTGCCAGTTTCATTATAACAGCTGACTTTAGGACCTTATATTTCGATAACGGGGGCGCGAGGGCAAAAACGCATGCTTCCAGAAACATGTTTTACAATGCTCTTTCGATTGGTACTCATTAAAAGGAAATTACTTATTCCATGATCAGGTACTTTCTTGGTTAGTATTCAAGAAAAGCTTCAGCACTGACAAAAGAGGTGTCCTATCTCTCATCGGATCGTCACAAATAAAACAAATGAATTAAACACAAAGCTCGGCATAGTATAAATAAAAGATGTTCTCTTTATTTTTTTAAACTGCAGAATTGTAAAATAATAACAAGTTTAAAAAACTATAACCCGACTACAAAAAGAAAAAAAAAGAAAAAAAGCACTGAAAGGTAAGAAACAAGGTAGGTGCTACTTAATATTATCGTCTTATTAAATAAAACAAGACGTTTGATATCTTAGCTATACCTGTTTATTTAGTTCTACGACTTGACCCCTCTGCAAGTTCCACATTAACAACGTAATTCAATTCAAATGCTGTAGTCGTGCGTTGTCAACTACAGAAAAACAATTTGATAGAATAACATTATAACCTAATTTACCATTCTTGTATATATATAGATCAAACTAATATGTTTGCTTGTGTATTAAGTTTAAATGCTTGCTTTCTGTAGTTGACAACGCACGACTACAGCATTTGAATTGAATTACGTTGTTGATGTGGAACTTGCAGAGGGTTCAAGTCGTAGAACTAAATAAACAGGTATAGCTAAGATATCAAATGCCTTGTTTTATTTAATAAGACGATGATATTAAATAGCACCTACCTTGTTTCTTACCTTTCAGTGCTTTTTTTCTTTTTTTTTCTTTTTGTAGTCGGGTTATAGTTTTTTAAACTTGTTATTATTTCTTACTTTTTAGAGCTTTTTTGTAGTCGGGTTACAGGTTTTTAGAACTTTTTTATTTTACTCCACTGAATATTAGCAAATGAATATACATTACAAAATTAAATGTACATAACAAAAAAGTATTGGGTAATTCTTATTGAGCAGTGTCAAAACTTCTCAGCCTTTCCAATTCCATCAAAGACGCTGAATCATGAGGGTTGCTTAAAAGTTTCCGTGGGTCCAGATCGCTTATAAAAAAAACCTCCAATGTCCTCACCTTACTTAATGCGACGTAAACTTAGCCTTTTAAACTAATTTCATGCTAAAATCTAGGTCAGCCTTAAACTGGAAATTCATTGTTGATTGCGACTTTTGTTTGAACTAAAACACACTTAGCTACGAAAATATCCGTTAAAATCGGTGCTTGTCTAGGAATAATCGATCTTTCCTCTTGTTAAATTCTGGTAAAAAGTAACCTATGACACTCGAGACTCGAAAACGAATCGTTTGGCACCTTATTCATCAAAATCGAATGAATAGTTTAGGAGCTACGGTGGAACATCCTTAACCACAAACATAGCCGGACTGCTAAAAACATAACCCTCCCTTTAGGCTTTGCCGTAGTCGGGTAAAAATGAAGGAAAATGTAGCTTACCTTTTAGTCTACTTCTTGAGATTTACGGCACCATAACACATGCAGGGCGAGGACTCAGTCACCTTTCTCACCTTTAGTCACCTTTTAAAGTTTTGGTTACTTTTTGTCACCTTTTGGAATTTTTGTCACTTTTTTAAACCTTTCTTGAAATGTGTTTTAGAAAAATCTATTTTTGATAATAGAATTTTTAAAAAGTATGAATATTCTTTTCTTTACCTGAAAATAAATAGAATTTTGAAAAAAAAAAAAGCAAAAATCTGTCATTCAACCATTAAAAAAGTGTTTCACCCTTTTTTCCATGTGGCTCATTCACAAAACAAAGCCTTCAGAAGCCCCTGTTTAAAAGTTTAAAAATGAAACAAAAAACAGGTGCACCTGTTCCAAGGATACTTGGCAGTTCTTTTTTTTTTTGTTGTTTTTTTGTTCTTCCAATGAAATTCGGTTGATGATTTGCATAAAGATCGGATTTTCACTCATTCTCTACTGTCAATACTTTTTAGTGAACATTTATGCTTTGTATTTACAGAGAAACAAGAAAAAGAATGCCAATGATTTTGCTATGAATTATTAAAAATATGAAAAGAATAAAAAATATGTTCATTAAATAATTGTCATCATCTTCACTTCATAATTTCAGGTGTTAATATAATTGATTTTAAAGAAAAATCTTTGAACATAACTAGGGGTGATTGTGTTCTGGTACTTTACCGGATTTCTGGTATTTTCATGATCGATTCTGGTATTTTCATGTTTGAAAATTCAGGAAATATAATGTTTTTAAGTGTGCTTTTATCTTCTCACCTCCAGAATATTTTTGCTTTTTCGAATTTTCGATGATTATAGCGATAATTATTACTAATATTCATCGAATAGAAATGTTAAGCTGCCATTCTAATTGTTTTTTTGCTTTTATAAATTATTTTATTTGCATCTTTTATGTTGATGCCTTCATTTTAAAAAATGCAATTGATTTGCATCCGATATGAGCTTATTACCCTTAGGAGACAAATAAATGCAATATATTTATATTAAAAAATCATAAATTTAAAATTTTCGAGCAAAATTCTGCTTCTTTTATGAAAATCAAAATGTCTAAGTTTAACATGGAAGATTTGATAAAATTTTATTTTACTACAATTGTGTGGATATTATGTTTATCGTAGAGCTTTTAATTGTAAATCTGAAGTAAGTTTATTTGAATTCTTTTATATGCCACTTTTATACTTTTAACGCCTTAATTTTGAAATTGACATTTCTTTGCTTCCGCTGTAAGATTCATACATTGCACTTTTGATGCTTGCTATTCCTTGTTGAAACGCAAACAAATAATTTTTTTTTAATTTCTTCTTAAAATATTTTTTTGGAGATAATTTGTTCAACACCAGCTCAAACGTAACTTTATTACTCATGTTAAAATTTTAATTAAATGCATGCATAATATTTTGACTAAAAATATTTGAAACTATTTGAATACAAGAAATGTAATAGTTTATGAAAGGAAATTAATTATTATAAATGTATAGTTATAAAATTAGGTGCGCTAAAGAAATAGGGCCTTAGTTAAAAAAAAAAAAAAAAGAAACCACCCCTCCCCCACATACACACATTTTCTCTTTGAAACTTTCTTGTATTTTTTATGAGCTCACAACCACCCCTGCTTAACATAGAGTTTACTCTGAAAGTTTTTTGAAAATATGTCCTAAAATGATTTATTTTGTTACTTCGCTCTATCATATTCATGTTCAGAAAATGTCTTTAAAAATAGTATGTAGGCTATTTTGGTAAAAGTCAGAAATAATGATAATCGTTTTCTGTTTTTTAATTTCTTAACAAATTATTTTTGGTCACCTTTAAGTTACTTTTTTGTCACCTTTTAGTCACCTTTGTTTTAAAATTTGTCACCTTTCTCACCTTTTTCAAAGACCATCAGCAGTCCTCGCTCTGCACATGTAATATTCGCCAAAGCGCATCAAAGGTTTCGAGCTTTCAAGATTTCATGTAATGTACAAAAATCATGTAATTCAAAATGAAACTTTTGCCTATTTAAATACAAGTTTTCACGTCACGAGAATCAAGTGTTGTCAAAACAAAAACCTTGAAATTCAAGTTTAACTGGAAAAATGCATGTGCAAAATAATGAATTGAAACAAATATTTAATAACTATCTTCTATATATATATATATAATATATATTGCTTTGAACTAATTTCATGCTGAAATCTAGGTAAGCCTTACACTGGCAATTCATTGTTGAACACAATTAGCTCCGAAAATATCGGTAAAAATCGGTGCTTGTCTAGGAATAATCGATCTTTCCTCTTGTTAAATTCTAATAAAAAGTAGCCTATGACACTCGAGACTCGAAAACGAATCGATTGGCACCTCATTCATCAAAATCGAATGAATAGTTTAGGAGCTACGGTGGAACATCCTTAACCACAAACATAGCCAGACTGATAAAAACATAACCCTTCCTTTAGGCTTTGCCGTAGTCGGGTGAAAAAGTGTCAAACCGAAAATGTTTAGGAGAAAGGGCAATGTAAGAAAAAAACACTTGAAAAATTTCATTGAAATGTGGAAAAAAAAAATGCAGCAGAAAATTTTGGTTCAAATAGTAAAAAACATTGTGGCGATTAATTGCTTCATTATCAAATCGAATTTCACGCTTCAGAGACCGATATCAGGGAGGAAATTTTTCGTTTGACTGATGCGTGTGGAAAGTCGCTCTGCTTTCGTGAAAAAAAAGGTATTGCATATTCTCAAACTTTCTTATCCAGAAGAGGGCAAAATACTTTTCTACTTACATATCTAAAATGTATAACAGAAGCTTTTATACTTTTCACGAGATAAGTTAACAAAAAAAAAAAAAAAAAAAAAAAAAAAAAAAAAAACATTCTTGAAAGATACAAATTAAAGGGTTTTTCAAAAATTCTGATAGAAGCCACTCTTAAATATGGGATTTTGTTTAAAAATTTGGAAATAAATTTAATTGATTTTCCTCTTAAAAAAGTGTATTAAACATAAAAAATGCAAAAAATCCAATTCCTGTAGTGAATGCAAAGAGATTGCAGTTTTCAAAGTAATTGCATCAAAAGCATAAAAATTTTATTTTGGGAAAAAGAAATTATGCTTGCATTTTTAAGGTGTATGATAAACATATTATTAATATCTGTTAACACAATTAATTCAAAAATTAAGTGAAACAATTCATCCAGCGTTTAACATTTAGACCCATAAAATAACAGTTAATTTCGCTTTAAAAAATTTTAAAGAATGACCTGAACAAAAATAAAGTGAATTTTCATTTATTTGCCTCTTAAAGAGTAATCAGCTTGAAAAATAAGTAAAATTCGATTTTCATATCAGATGCAAAGAGATCGCATTTTTCAAAATGAAAGCATCAGAAGTGTAAAAACGGTAAATAAAATGACCTATTAAAGTCAAATAATTTTAAAATTAACCGATATATTCGCCAAAAATTCGGAGGAGAAATTGAGGGGGTAAGTAGACTTAACAAAACAGACAATACCGGACTTCCAATATTAAGAAACGAAAAAATACATTAATTCCATAACATAAGCAAAACACACCCCTATAAGCATAAAAAAAAAATCCAGATAATTTTCTGCCAAAATATGGTCAAAACGTTGCACCAAAGACGTCAGATGATGACCCAGTGGCAGAAAGTTTTGCAGCTGTCTGCGACAAACTTGGACAATTTCATTATCTGTCTGCAAATTTTGAGTGCAATTTTAATAAACTAGTCATATATTAAACAATTATAATTTAATAACTATAATTTGTAGCACTTTATCTAAAATGTTGTAAGCATCATGTATTCTTTTTAATTTTTTTTTTTTTACTTTTGATGTTAGGAGTGTGTCACATGCGGTCTGTAAGTTGTGACCTGTTGAGCATGTCACTCAAAAAAGAAAAAGGAAAAGATAAATTCTGACAAAAGATTTCAAAAAGAAAGGCTTCTAAAAACTTCTCTTACTTTTTTTACAGGAAAAACAAAATTGGTACAAAATTATAAAAAAGTTTAAACTTTAATTTTTAACTATGGGGGGGGGGGGGGCACCATAGGTTTGCATCCTTATCACTTATCCAGGTTATGAAACTCATTGTTTCAGTTTATAATGTTTTTTTTCCATTTGTTCCATTAGCTATTTCATTAATCTTCTAAAATTCTATTTGGATATCTTTAGCACTTTCTGAGGTTTTAATTTTTTATTTCATTTTTTTTTTTTTTTTTTTTTTTTTTGCAAGAGCTTGTTGCATTAATGACATGGTTTAAGACAAGTCATTTTTAACTGTGGTTACTTTAATGAAATCAAAAAGATTTTTTCATTAAAATGTTCAGAATAATTTAGAAATTAAGACAAAAACGTATTGAGCTGTTTTTACAGGTATTGGTCACAAACTTGAATTTCATAAATATTTTAAAGAAAAAAAACGGTAGACTTTAAATTAGGACTTAAAAGGAAGGGCACGACCAGCGATCAAACTATTGATTTTTTTTAATGATCCATTGAGCATAAATTGAAATATTTTTTTAAAAATTGGCGATTTTTTTATTTTTTATTGGACTTTCTGTGTTTTAAAAGTCACAAAAAAAAAAAGACTAAAATTACAATGTGCATAAAGATTGGTGGTAGAGGGGGGGGGGGGGTGTCCTGTAAATTTGGGAAAAATTCACTTTACAAACATAGAAAAGCCAATTTTCTAAGCATAAATCCAACAAAAAAAAAACTTTTGTTAATAAAGCACCGATTGATTATAATCGGGGGGAGGGGGGAGCAGATGAATGAAGAAGAAAATCCAGCTTTATCTTAAACAAAAACATAACAGTAGTAAAATAAAATCAAGTTTCGGGCGCCGTGTTTGTCCACGGTACAAAGAAAACTTCAATTTTTTTTCATAGAAAAACTACGGGACAAAAATCGACGGGGGCAGGATAGATATCACGTAAATGAATGAAAAATAACATGTAAAAAATAACCCCAGTGAAATAAAACACAGTTACTCTAACGAGCAAAAAAAGCGAAGAAAGGTTTCGGGCGCCATGTTTGGCCACAGCAAATAATTTTTTTTTAATCCCGTAACACTTTTTTTTTCCCAGCGGCTAAAGGGGGGGGGGAAGCCCCAAAGTCAAAGCATGCTCAAGAGCGGAAAAAAATGGCCGAAAGTTGCGGACAACTTTTCTAAGTTGTTTTTATTAGTGCAGTCAAAAACTGTCTGCAAGAGGGTTTCACTGGCGGCGACGATGTCGCCGTGTCGCGGTGTTTCTGCCACTGGGGATGATGATAATTTTAAATAGCTGATCATTCTATCAAAAGCAATCCCATTTTTTTCTCCTACCCTTTACTATCTGTTCGCAGTTCTCAGTTCATTTCTCAGATAAGTGCTATTATTATTATTTCAGACATGTGATTTTTCAGTATTTTTACTGAATTCAGTATTTTTTGAAATAGTAAAATACTGAGTGCAGAACAAAAAGAATGGGTGTCACAAGTTAACATCTACCAATTAATTTCATGCATCCAAACAAAATAGTTGGCTATATAGAACCAAAAGCCCATGTTTGAACTTGCAGGTGTAGTATGATATATCAACAATTTTGTATTTGCTCACACAGGGACGTAATTTCAGTATTTTTCATTTTATATGGGTCACATGTCTGTTATTTCCTTTTTGTCTAGTCATGAGCAGGGAGAAAAATCCTTGAACTCTGCATTTCAAGAGAAATCTATAACAGCAACATCTCCAAAATTATAAGTTTTTACATGGAAATATACTATGCGTTATTTTGTTTTCAGATTTCCTTTTTGAATGAATGATTTGTGAAATGTCTGTTTTGTTTGATCAGCAATTTGTAAAGGGTCTGTTTTGCTTGATCCTAATTTTGTGAAGGGTCACCCAAATTTCCTCTGGTCAGACCCCTGATTTAGGTATAACAAATATTTCTGCAAGGCTCAATTAGTCCAGGTTATATGGGTTCAAAAATGCCAAAACTTGCCAAAAATCACATAATATATATAATAATTTTTTACTATGTAAAATATCAAAAATTTTGGTTTTGAGGTGCACACCTACTGCAAAACTTACCCACGTGTACCAAATTTTATCTTTGTCTGCCTTAATGTTTTCCCGGGAAGCGCTCCACAAACACCTTATTTAATAAAATGGAAGATAGCTTATAATTGCTTGACTCATGGTCATGTTTTATTTACCTGCATCAAAATATAGTGCTCTTCTGAAAAGTTGAGCTATGACCTTGACAATATTTCCTTCTTTTCGAATAATAGGAAAGGTTCATTTCTACAGATTTGGGTGTTGAATTTTTTTTTAAAGTGAGTATGAAAGTAACCCAATTCAATTCAGTGCTAATTACCCTTTTCTATGACCCAAAAAAGTGGAAACATTGTCTACGTCGGAGGTCAAATTACCTGAGGAGCATTTTGCTTTAAACGGAGGTACATTTTTTAAAACATTTTCTTTTAAAAATTCCAGTTATTCTAAAAGGTTTGAAAAATTTTCAAATAACTTTTGATGTTGATGTTAAACCCAATTTTGCTTCAGAACTTAATGCTTATTAATTCTATTCTGAAAGTTTCAAAATATTGCTGTGATCAACCTAAAATGGGCTTGAGATTGACCGGTTGATCACGATTGACAAGTTGCCTACCACTGTTTTAGTTAGTATCTTGAGTAAATAAGTTCATGAATTGAGCTGCTTCAATACTGAATTCCAGACGCACATTACGCATGTTTAAAATAATATTTAGAAACATTAAAAATTCTGTATCATTAACTAATTAAGGGCTTCCAAAAAATGATTAAAGAAACGAAAAAGAAAAATTTCACTATATTGAAATTCAGAAAAATTTCAGTATGAAGAAACCTATTGGTAAGTTTCATTAATATTTCATTGTTTTTCAAGGTCATGAAGAGCCTTCACGGTTGCTTTTTCAGTTTGTTTCCGTACCACCTCCCCCATAAAATATAGAAAAATTTTCATTTATTCCACTCTGATTCTAAAACGTGTAGGCTCCAACTGTGCTGACATGGCCCCAAGTGGGGATAGCCTCTTTTGGGGTCTGCTGTTTAAAACTTGAAAATTCTGTTTTTTCTTAGCTCAAACTGAAAACATGAAACTGGAATGTCCAAGCTGTCAATTCCAAGTGCCTTATAGTTGATTTGATATGAATGCTGATGCATATTTTGCTGCCGTGTGTTTATGTAAACAAATCCTTTTTTTATTTTTTAGATAAAAGACTTGAATCTTGATAATTGCCGGAGCACACAAATTGTTGGTCTAACAGAAGAATTTTCTAATCTTGAATCTTTGAGTTTAATAAATGTTGGACTTATAAGTTTGAAAGGTTTTCCTAAATTGCCAAATTTAAAAAAAGTAAGCGTTTTGTTTAAAAATACCTCTTTTCTATTGAGTATTAATGCATTAACATTCTGAATAAAGTTCTTTTCTAAGCTGTGTTTTCTTTTCTAGTTGGAACTCAGTGATAATCGTATCTCTGGTGGTCTCACTTGGTTACATGGAAGTCCTAAGTTAACACACCTTAACCTCAGTGGAAACAAAATAAAAGACATTGAAACACTAAAACCTTTGGTATGTTTTTTAATTGAAGAAGACCCTTTATCAGTATTGTCAAGTTTAGTTAATGACAAAGTATGATTTTTTTTTAGCATTTCGAGCTTTTTATTTATTTACTAGCTACTTGGCCCGGCTCTGCACGGGATCTATCTTGAGGAAAAATGTCATGTCAAGTGATGTGTGTGTCTAAAAGTTCCGTTTAAATTAAAGTCCATAGTTTGCTAGAACGCAGTACTAAAAATCAATCAATCGCCAAATTTTTTTTAAATCGGTCTGTTACAGGAAAAGCCTAAAGCAAAAGCAAGAACTTTATTTGTTTATGTTCAAGAAAAAAAATGGCAACACCTTTTCTCGTCAATAATTTATTTCACTCTATTTAATTTCGTTTACGCTCGTGCAGACGATTTTTACAAATCCAATTTAAAATGGATATTTCCAAATTTAAAAATGCCCATATCTTTTTTCAGGGTGGAGATAGCGATTAGTGGTTTTGAAAACCTTCGGAAAACTTTCCTGAAAGGTATTTTTTGCGTTCTTTCGAATGAGACCAAGATCAAGAAGATCCAATAGGTATTTCGCTAGATAGAGCCATTTTGAAGTCCTTTATTCAAAATTCGAACGAATCGGTATTTTTTTCCCGCTAAAAAACCACCCTATGATCTTTTCCGGGTGCCCAAGTATCTCCCTGCCAAATTTCGTCCAGTTCCGACGTAAATTGTGAATTTTTATATGGTACACATACACACACACATATGTATTCTTTGTTTTATTTATATGGATTTTTCTTAATGTCTTGCTTATTTCGCTGTTTTTTTTTTTTAATGCATGGATTAGTGGTGTTTCAGCTGTGGCAAAGTGAAGTATGTGCTCCAACTTGTTACCTAATACTGTCAGCACCACATGCACGAATATTGTTGGTTCCAAGAAATGTTATTCGATTAAACGGGGTACATGTTTAAGTGGGGATCCTTTACATTTCGTCTGTGGCATGGGGAAAGATTCGATTCAGGGATGTTTTATCTAATAAATTTTAATCTGATCACATTGTTATAAAATTAAAACCTATTCATTGAACTAGTGGGGAAAATGCAAATTCTTTACTTGTTTTTTGTTTTTCGATGCATTTTCATTCATAACATTGTCTGTACTAACAATTTTTTTCAAATTTGCTTCTTAATTGGCATTTGCAAAAAAAAAAAAAGGTATAGAACTTCTATGCTTGGAATTGCTTGCTCAGCTCTAGTGGCACCTGCCATAATTTCATCTTCATCGTTTAATTATTATTATCAAAGGAAGGAATTTAATCTTATTTTGAGAGAACGTGTGACCCGATCGACATTGACTTCTGGGATAATTTGAAGAACAGTGTCAGCAGCTAAGGTCCTCAGTTGTGAAAGATCAGATTGGGCGATTGGAGGAAGCCCTTCTTACTTAATAACATTTTACCTTATAGAAGAAAAACAATTTTGATCTGCTTGTCAAAAAACATACTAAACTTTCTTTTGGAAAAGAAAAATTTAAAATCTGGAATCTTTTAACATTATCAGTATAGCCTTTTTCAGGGCCCAGCAGAAAATATTGTCAGAGGTAGAAAAATGTGTGAAAGAGACAATGTAAAATCAGGGCTCCCCTCTACTTATTATCCAAAACTAACATTTTGATTAAATATTTTTCATTTTATGTAATTTAGTTTTGTGAACATTTTGTTTTATCCGATCATAAAATTATTTTTAACGAAAAGTGGTTTTTCAGGAGGAATTCAAAAACTTAAAAAGTTTGGACTTGTTCAATTGTGAAGTTACAAATGTTGAAAACTACAGAGATGAAGTGTTTGGACTAATCAGTAGTTTAAAGTATCTTGATGGTTACGATAGGGAGGACAAAGAAGCTGATGATTCAGAAGCAGATGATGAAGATGGTAATTATTGAATTTATTATGTTTCGATTCCAAGAAACAATGCTTGAACTTCACTTGAGAAACTTCATGGTTTGATATTCTGCAAATATTTTTTTGTACTGCCTTTGTCATACTTGCCAACATTTACAGGTCGTTATTTTTGACTTTCCTTATGTGTCGTATTCCATAGCAGAAGATTTGCACCATTACCATTTTGCCAGGCCCTCGCAAAAATTTCTATTCAAGTTCAAAAAAGCCAGATTATTCATTTTTTTTAAATAAAATTGATTAAAGGCTTTTCGAATGGCAGTGGAATACAAAGTTGGAGTAATTTAGGTTGTAAAATTATTAAAAAGCCGGGAAAATTCCGCGACTTACTAAAAACATTTTTTTTTTCATTGCTATAATTCTTTCTTTAAATGCTGGGGATAATATCAGTTAATTTGAATGTTAAATATATTAGCTTATGAACACTTTGCAATCATACTTTTACATCATTCATGATTTTGTGTTATTTCAAATTTGAGTACATTTTTATCTGATGAGATAGTGGTATGCATGAGAAGTTTTATTGCGATCACTTCCAAAAGTTGGCAGGTATGCTGTATTATATAAAATATTGTACAACCTTTGCTGCAACAGTGCTTAATAATGAATCCTTTCTAGTGTAACTTTGATAAGCCTGTATTATAGTTAATTATTCAATGTTTAAAAAAATGCATTAGATTTAAATTTTATTGCCTCTTAAAAATATACCTCTAAGTCAGGGGCTCTCAACCTCTCTCTCCCCCTTTGAACCAAGGTGTAAAAAATCAATGATTTAAAAAAAAAAAATTGGATTTTTTTGATTTTACCTTTTGGATCCGGGCTGTTTTCTAGAAACTTTTCTTTCGACCCAGGTAGTACGACAGTTGAACCACAGATTTCTTTTCCCATTGAAAAGAGAAGGTATAAACTCTCGTACCAGAAGTATGAAACCTTGAAAAAATCCCCGGCTCCAAAGGGTTCGAGTGAAAAATCTCAACCCCGTCCTCTAAAAAAAAAAGAGTTACGGTACAGCATGTGTACCGTCCGGCTCCTAAAGGTTAAATCAGATTTTTTTGATTTTGAAAAAAAAAAATAGAAACTTCAGTTATTAATTTTTATTTATGAACAACTTATCTTTAAGTTTTTAAAAATACAAAAACACCTTTGAAGTAAAGCTTCACCAGTAAGAAACCCAGAAAAAAGTGTTAGGAGCCAATCTGAAAATAATACCATCTACTAGCTAGGATAAAAATCAAATGGGGCAGGAAGCTCAACCCAATCCTCACTTCATTCAGCCCCATCCCCCTCTTTATTTTGCTTTTGTTTTGTAACACTGGAATATATTCCATTTCAGCCACTAATAAAGACTGCCCTCCCCCCCCCCCCCCTGTTGCTAATGCCTTAGACCAGTGGTGGCCAACCCGCGGCACGCGTGCCACAATGTGGCACGGCAGGGCAATAACAGTGGCACGCGAAGACTTTTTGAAAGAATTCTAAAATTGAGAAAAAAAAATGTCGATCTCAAAATTATTGATAAAACTAAAACCTTTGCACTGTCAAATATAATGATATTTTGACGAATAAGTGTCAGGAGGCTCCCTTACAAATTGGCTGAACTACAATATTGCAAAGTACTTAGCGTTAGTTTCGGACATCCAATGAAAGCTGTGATACTTCAGACAATGCTTTGGTAAAGCATATTTATGCTTAGCACGAATGACATTTTCGATGCTGCAGAATGGATTTCTGATATGCCTGATTGGACAAAATTCGGTATGGTTGCACAAATGAAGACCCTTCAATTGTTTTTGTTACATTACTTGAAAATTATTTGGGGAAAAAGTTTAAAAGTGTCATTGAATTATCTATCACAAGCCCCTTGAGTCAAATAATGATACTTATCCTCTGCTGGTGACCCTGTAGAGTCGACTGTATTAACAAACTACGAATGGAAGCTCTGAATGTTTTGTGAACTTTTCCCAGGAGAAAGAGGAGAGAGAGTATGGTAAGTTATTCCTTCACTGGAAGGAAAGCAATGAGGACTTGCTACTTAGGAATGAAGAATAGCAATTGAATTTAACTTTTTCGTTTCTTATTATAAGCCGTTTAAGCAATTTAAATCTATGGTTGTACAGATAAAAATGTTTCCTAAACCAGTTAGGCCATCTACATTGAAATGAAGCTTAAGTTTCTTTCTCTCTACTTTGGAGAAAACAGAATAAATATTTCAGATTAATACTGAAAGTAGCAACCCAAATTTAATAATTTTCCAATGATATTATTTTAAGTATTCATTCAGTGTTATGTTTGATGATTTTCAAGATGAGAAAAAAAATGCTGATCTTTTAAAATTCTTTGTTTATTTCTTTACAAGACAATACTTGTCACCCTCCTGAAATCCAAATTGGAATTACTGACCTTTTGCATTGGTAATCAAATATAAGAGCTTACTTCAACAGAAATTTATTCATGTTATTTAGGAAATTTGTACCACGTTTTTTCACGCACAATTTTTTCACATTTAAACACTTTAGCCAACCTGGTCCTGTCGTAGATTTGGTTCAAAATGCGTTTCTAAACACATTTTTGTTGTAAATGCATAAAAATCTAAATACCGTCGATTATTAATTGATAGAATTTAAAAAAATTAAATTTCTTAGGATTCTTAGGAACTAATCCAAAAACTAAAGGCTTTCTAAAAGAGATACAGACTCATAAGCCATATTAAGTATAGACTGTTTAAGTTTTAGAATAGAATGTTTCATGCTTTTTGCTTCTATTTTAAGTGTAATAAAACTAACAAAACCTATAAAAGTGTTTATTAATGATAACTCTTAAGTTCGGACTTGTTTTATCTTTATTATCATTTTAATTTCAATTACTCAGATTTATGAGAAACAAAATGTTTTATTTGGAGAAGAATTACATAGTCAGCCAATAAATAATCAATTTTTAACTTTTTGAAAATATTCAGCTTGTTGAAAAAATACAATGTGGCACGCTGAGCTTTTCCTTTCCGGATAGTGGCACGCTCAATAAAAAGGTTGGCCACGCCTGCCTTAGACCATTAAGACATAGACAAGCCATTCCATTCAGTCGCTATTGTATGCTCTGAAGCAGGAATAAGGGCGACAGGTTTGACGAGAAGGGGAGAAGATGACAGAAAATTGCCGTCGTGTACCACTTGGTTTTGTCCTTTTAGTGCATGTGTCCTCGGTCATTCCAGTTCTTAAAGAATTTTCCATTGCTTAACATGGTGTATTGCTGTACGCATAATTGTAATGAAAGAGGAAGAAAAAGATACAAAATATGAATTAACTAAACCTTCTGTAGATACAATCTATATTTGTAAAAAAGCAGAGGCTAACTTCAGAGAAACAACGAAACTTCATGCCATAAATAAGCCAAATTTGTTGCAGAGAATGGTTTCGTTAACTTTAAGGAAGGTAGATTATAATCGCATTTTTAAAAATCTGGTCACATGTATTAGAACTCGAAGCAGATGAAAATCATAAATATAAATTAATCAAATCAGTTGCTTAAAAATATTTAAAAATACGAGTGCACCACTTGGTAAATAACATTAATGAGTCCAAATGTACCCCATAAGTACGCAGCAAGTGTACAAAATTAATTTTATTTAAAAATCAATAACTGGAAAATGAAAAAAATTTCTCTCGAATCTTGTGTTGCAATTAATTTTATTACTAAAACATTTTTTCTCCTTAATAATCACAAGTGTTGAATAATTTTAGAAGACATACTGACACAGCGCAACACAATTAAGCACACCAAAATTTTAGCACTACAAAATTATTTGCCCTTTGAATGAACTTCACTAAAATCAGTGAATCTCTAACTTGTGAAGTCTATGTGCAATTGCATTTTGGTTTTGATTAAAGACTTTTCCCATTTCCGAAAACAAAATATTTAAAACGTGTTCAGAATTTCTAAAATTTTCTTAATTTTTCTGTGTTTGATCTATTTGGAAAAATAAAAATATAAATAAGATTAAAAAACACAAACTTGGAAAAAAATTGCAGTACAGGTCTTGAAAGACCTTTTTTCCGTTTCCTGACTTGAACGGGGGCACATTTTACATTTAAAACTTCTAACCAGGGACGTCATTTCTCAAAGCCGGGGGGGGGGGGGGGCAATAGACCCCCCATGCCCTCCTAAATGACGGGCCTGCTTCTAGCATAATTTTTACAAATTTTATGTTGAATTCATTTGTTGAAGCATGAAATAATGAATGATTTAGAAATAATACTAGCGTGCATTGCAAAAAAAAAGTAATTTCTATTCATTGCAAAGAACAAAACTGCAAAGCTGGAATTAACCTTGTTTCGAAAGTGGGCTGAAATAGACTCTCTTTCTAAAGGAGTGCAACCTTTAGGACCATTTTTAAATCGACATAACTCAGTAAATTGTAGCAGAAATTAAAAAAAAACTTGTCCGTTAATTTATAAACCACACACTTGCAAAGGATGGAAAATAATTGTGCCAAAACATTTCTGGCATAAGGTAAAAAATTAAAATTGATGACTCTTAAAATCTCTACGAGAATCAACACAGCAATATAAAACACTCCTCTGTGAAAGTCTAAGTCACGTGGTCCCCCCCCCCCCTGATCCCTGCCTCAACTACCATGCTTACTTGCCTTATCTATGTCTAAATGATCTAAGGCTAATGCAAGGCATAGAAAATTCATCTTCTGTTTGGTTGTTTTTGTTGTTTCTTTTCACTGAAAGTATATCACACATATTCTATCATGTCCCTCCCCCCTAAATTCACTCTTTGCAACACCTGCCCTGCACCTGCATGTATTTTCTTTATTTCACATATTAGACAACAAATAGCACTATTTATGCATACATATTATTTGGACTGCAACCTTCCAGCATCTGTGGAGGAGGGATGAGTAGGATTACTTTTCCATTTAATTAGATGGAAATAAAAGCTCTAAAAGAAAATGGTAAAAATAATGAAATTGGGATTGTCCAAGAGAATTTTTTAAGGATTAAAATAAAAAGTGATTTAAATCGATGATTAAAAAAAAATAAACTGATTTAAATCACTGATTTAAATGAATTGATTTAAATCATTGACACCCTGCTTTAAACACAGTTACATCTGCTTCCTATTACCATATTGCACACCGAGAATGAAAAGGGTTCGTCTTTCTTTAGGTAATTAATACTAATCCAATTAAAAAAGTTCCCCTTTTATTTTCGGTATCCAATATGTGATCAGTACAAGTAATACAATAATAAAATGGAAAATTGAAACAACCTGATTATTGAATAAAAATATAGATAAGTTCATGCATAAAGTTTTATATTACTATGTGTAACTTTTTTAAAATATATTATTAAAATAAATTAAATCAAATGATTAAGAAACTGAATACAGGTTAACTTCAGGTACTTTTTAAAATTAATTTTTCTGTATGCCTATTAAGAACCCCTGCTTTTCTAATGCAATAGTTTTATTTCTTGAGTAGTATATTAAAATGTTGCTGTCGTAAAAATGTTATTGATAACATGATGTTTTAAAGCTTCTTCTTTAGCGAATGAAGATGATGATGATGAAAATGCTCATGAAGATGTAGATAGTGAAGATGAAGACGAGGAAGAAGAAGGTTTGTTACCTTTTTACATGAAAAGAAAAAAAATCTTCTGTTCAAAACAAACAAATCATTTTAATGTTTTATTTTATTTAGATGAACAAGATGATGATGATGTCAATGTTGAAGATGAAGAGGATGAAGAAGACTTAGATGATGAAGATGGTGATGATGATGTATGTCTATTGTGATACTGATTTTTTGCTTATATTTTTTTTTTCACCCTTTGAGACATTGTACCCTTATTTGAGAGCACAGATTTTTTATTTTTTTAGCCACTTGTAGTAGTCACTGCTATGTGAGCAAAAAAAAAAACAAAAGTTCAAATACTGAGCTGTCTTCAATAGACTTGCCAACTCTCCATTTTCAATAGAAACTCGCCTTTGTTGCCCCTTTCCCCCGTTTTTACTTTCTTCTATATCTAATATATAGAAGAAAGTATTGGTTTCGTGAAAATTTTCGAATGTCGAATTTTGACGGATTTGCACGTTTTGAGGTGCGCTGAGTCCATTTCGACCATTTTTGGAAAATGTCTGTCTGTGTGTCTGTCTGTGTGTCTGTCTGTCTGTGTGTGAGTCTGTATGTGTGTGACCAGTTTTTGTGGCCGCGCTAGAGCAAAAACTACTGCATGAAATCGAACAAAAATTTTTGCACATATGTACCACCATGTGAACTGGTGCACCTGACTTTGTTTAGCGAATTCCTCCAAGGGGGGTGGAGCAATCGCACGTGCTCTGCGCGGGGGTGATTGCTATATCTCAGGAAGTAACCGGCGGAATCAAACGAAAATTGGTCCATAGGTAGACCCTACTGAGTACAGGTGCTGATTTAATTTGTTTGTCAATATCTTGAAGGGGGGTGGAGCAATCGCACGTGTTCTGCGCGGGGGTGATTGCTATATCTCAAGAAGTAATCGGCGGAATCAAACGAAAATTGGTTTGTAGGTAGACCCTACTGAGTACAGGAGCTGATTCAATTTGTTTGTCAATATCTCGAAGGGGGGTGGAGCAATCGCACGTGTTCTGCGCGGGGGTGACTGCTATATCTCAGGAAGTTACCGGCGGAATCAAACGAAAATTGGTCCATAGGTAGACCCTACTGAGTACAGGTGTTGATTTGATTTGTTTGTCAATATCTCGAAGGGGGGTGGAGCAATCGCACGTGTTCTGCGTGGGGGTGACTGCTATATCTCAGAAAGTAACCGGCAGAATCAAACGAAAATAGGTTCATAGGTAGACCCTATTGAGTACAAAAGCTGATTCAATTTGTGTGTCAATATCTCAAAGGGGGGTGGAGCAATCAAAAGTGCTTATTTTGTCATTGCACCTACTGTATCTCGGGAAATATTGCTGCGATTTGAATGAAATTTGGAATAACACTAACTCATTCTGGAAGCAAGCATCGATTAAATTTTGGCGCCAATCGCCCCAGGGGGAGGGTGGGGTGATTTTTGCGCTTAGTCAACAATGCGAAAAATTAATTCATTAAAAAATCGCTTTCACGCTATTTAATTATCAAAACAGCTGAAAACTTTCAATGATTTGAAATTTTTAACTATTGCCAATTTCTTTTTACTAAAAATAAAATGTTTGCAATTAATCTAAACAAGGCTTTTGCAATGATTTCCAATTTCGCTCATTGATTCTGCATTTGCCGGGTTATTACGATAATTGGGAAATTGGAGCTGCTGTCTCCAATTATTCTGGCGAGTACGTATTTTATTTTGTAACCGGAATTCATAAGATAGATATAGAAGAAAGTTTCGTGACGGCCACGACAGCTAGTGTAGTAAAGGAAGTGTTGTGATTGCGAAAAAAAAATCACTCAAATTCGAGTCTATAATTTGATTTTGCTCACCCCCGAATGAATGTTAAGTAGTTTTTTCGACCTGTCAGCACGTGCATATGTACCTACCAACATAAAAGCAGCCGAAAAATCCTTTTCAACCAACCACCCCCGAGTTATATACGACGAGTTTTCTCGTGACGTCTGTATATACGTATGTGCGGATGTATGTGCGTATGTGTGTCGCATAACTCAAAAACTATATACCGTAGAAGCTTCTAGCTTGTTATGTAAGCTCTGAGGATGGTCTAGTTGTGCACCTCCCCTTGTGGCTGCATTCGGATGCTCCCAAGGGGGGTGTTTTACCCCTTTTTAGGGGTAAATCAGTGTTAATTTAAATGTAGACACGAGTGATATGAATTGGCACCACCACTTGGCGATATGTGGCCAAGCTTTTGGTCGTCAATTGTTTGACGCCAACTTGGCGACATATCGCCAAGTTGACGACAAATTTGGCGAAAAAATTATGTTTTTAAGTTGGGTTTAACTTGGTGCTATTGGCGATATTTTGCGAAAAATTCACTGAATTATATTAAAATCAGCAATATTTAAAAAATTAACCATTGTAAAATATTTTTTGCATTGTTTCGTGGCAGATTAGGGGAGTAAATATTTGAATTGTTACCTTGATCACTCCAAGCATTTTTACTTTCTTCTATATCTATTATATAGAAGAAAGTACTGGTTTCGTGAAAATTTTCGAATGTCGAATTTTGACGGATTTGCACGTTTTGAGGTACGCTGAGTCCATTTCGACCATTTTTGGAAAATGTCTGTCTGTGTGTCTGTGTGTGTGTGAGTCTGTATGTGTGTGACCAGTTTTTGTGGCCGCGCTTGAGCAAAAACCACTGCATGAAATCGAACAAAAATTTTTTCACATATGTACCACCATGTGAACTGGTGCACCTGACTTTGTTTAGCGAATTCCTCCAAGGGGGGTGGAGCAATCGCACGTGTTCTGCGCGTGGGTAATTGCTATATCTCAGGAAGTAACCGGCGGAATCAAACGAAAATTGGTCCATAGGTAGACCCTACCGAGTACAGGTGCTGATTCAATTTGCGTGTCAATATCTCGAAGGGGGGTGGAGCAATCGCACGTGTTCTGAGCGGGTGTGATTGCTATATCTCAGGAAGTAACAAGCGGAATCAAACGAAAATTGGTCCATAGGTAGACCCTATAGAGTACAGGTGCTGATTCAATTTGTGTGTCAGTATCTTGAAGGGGGTGGAGAAATCGCACGTGTTCTGCGCGGGGGTGATTGCTATATCTCAGGAAGTAACAGGCGGAATCAAACGAAAATTGGTCCATAGGTAGACCCTATTGAGTACAATCGCTGATTCAATTTGTGTGTCAATATCTCAAAGGGGGGTGGAGCAATCAAAAGTGCTTATTTTGTCATTGCACCTACTGTATCTCGAGAAATATTGAAGAGATTTAAATGAAATTTGGAATAACACTAACCCAAAAGGAAGCAAGCATCGATTAAATTTTGGCGCCAATCGCCCCAGGGGGAGGGTGGGGTGATTTTTGCGCTTTGTCAACAATGCGAAAAATCAATTCATTAAAAAATCGCTTTCACGCTATTTAATTATCAAAACAGCTGAAAACTTTCAATGATTTGAAATTTTTAACTATTGCCAATTTCTTTTTACTAAAAATAAAATGTTTGCAATTAATCTAAACAAGGCTTTTGCAATGATTTCCAATTTCGCTCATTGATTCTGCATTTGCAGGGTTATTACGATAATTGGGAAATTGGAGCTGTTTCCAATTATTCGGGCGAGTACGTATTTTATTTTGTAACTGGAATTCATAAGATAGATATAGAAGAAAGTTTCGTGACGGCCACGACAGCTAGTTCTGTTTAAGGTGTCAATTTCTCTCATTTATTTTAAATTTTTACACCTACTACCCTTATAAGATTCTTCTTATAGGCGACCTACCGCTCAAGTAATCTAGTTACTATATAAGATGGTACCACTTACATAAAATATAAACATACTTGTCAACTTTTACTTAATAAGTATGAAATTTGCATTGCAGTTATTTTTTACGCTTTTATTCGTTAGTCCCGATTTTCTATGCATTTTGAAATCGAATTGCATCCTTCTCAGTACGATTCTCCCATTTTGGTTTGTCATGAGACTCTACCCGGTGATGCCACTAATTTTGTGATCACTATTATTTTTAGCTTTTCTTTTATTTTTGAAGCAGAGGTCTTTCACGGTCACCATTTTCCCACCTTCTCAGGAATTTCATTTCAGTTGTATCTGAATCAAATCAAGCTAGTTTGTTCATTTCTTCTAAGAATTGATTAAAGATCTTTAGCATGGCGAAAGAAATAACTAGAAGGTTAAATAACTAGTTTATTAATCTTTTGCATTCATATTTTAAAGTCATACTTAATTTTATGCATTCTTAATTATATTGGAACAGATTTTTAATCTCATGAGATGGCAGTGTGAACAAAAAGTTTTGTGTTGCTGTGAATGTGCAGCAATCTTTCATTTCCCAAATATTGTACAGAGCAAAATGTACTTAAGTTGTTAAGTAACTAAATGCTTTACTTCTAGGTTGACATTATTTACTATTCTAGTTGTAATTCAGTTTATAAAAATAAAATATTATTTGTATTATTCTAATTGTATGCTCACAATCATTCTTTTATAGGAGGATAGTGAAGGCAATGATTTCAATCTTGAAGGTGATGAAGATGAAGAAAGTGAGTTTTTTTAAAGCTATCTTTCTTTCTTTTTATAAACATTAAACAATATTTTTTAAAATAAAAGATTATAACCCTTAAGTTCATTTATAAGGGTTGTTATTAAACATTCAATTAAAATCTGTTTGTTCTCTAAACATGTTTGATTGTTTAGACAACAAACTGTTGATTGTGTTCTGATATTTTACCGAATTTCCTTTTTTTGTTTGTTTAGAAATCCAGTATTTATTTTGTTTTTATCTCCTCACCTTGGGAAATTTTTTTGTTTACTCCAAATTTGGTGATAATACCGATATTTAAAGTAATTTTACTTGTGGTTAATGCTGTTTGCATACTTTTAAAGATTTGTTTAAAAATCGCGATCCTTTTGTATCCACTATGAGAATCAGGTATTTCATATTTCTGGTATTTTCAGTACCTTGTTAAGAGGCAAACAAATAAAATTTCTTTTGGTTTTATTAAATCAATCAAACAAAAGTTTTAAACAAACTTCCACTCCTGTTTAAGAGTGTCAAATGTCAAAAAGTGAAATGTCGCTGAATTGTGGGACAATTTTTTTTTTTTTTGTTTCAATTAATTTAGTTTTTAAGACGTGCATAACATCTCCGATTAGTATTTCACTTTTGTGTTAATAAGTATGAAAACTTTGTGAAATTAATATTGTAATTTTGAGTAGATTTAAGTGTATCAGGGTTCGTACGCTCCTTACAAACTCCTTATAAACTCCTGCTTTTTAACAAGAAAAAATAAGGGCCCTTAAAACTCCTGAATTTTGCTATTATCTCCTTACAAACTCCTTATTCTTAATTCTGTGAATACAAGCCCTTGAATATTTTCTTCTACCACTAATCTCAAGAGTGTGTTCGAGTTTTATACTGGTATTCTGATATTTTTTAACGTGTTAATACCGGAAATCGAGTATTTTTCGCTATCCTTTTATCTTCCTGCATCCAAAATATTTTTCCTTACTCCAAATTTTCGACGATTAAGTCGATGATTATTAATAATGTTGATCAAGTTCACCTGTTTAAAGGACATTCTAAAATTGTTTTGCTTTAGTACATTGGTTTATTTGCCGTTTTTTTTCTTATGACGCCTTCATTTTAAATGACACAATCTGTTAGCATCCAATTTGGGAATAGAATTTTTCTGATTTTTGGCGCATGGTTTGCTTTATTAAGGGGAAAATAAGTAAAATGTCTTTTTATTTCTATTAAAATCGACTATTAACATTTTTCAAGCAAAATTCTGTGTTAGACAAAAAATTGAAATTGAAGTCAAATTTTAATTCAAATTTTCCTTTAATTATTTCATTGCTATCACCATTATGTTTACTGAAGAGCTTTAAAATGTGAATTTAAAACATTTTTACCTGAATAAATCCTTTTATATGTCACTTTTTTCCCCCTTTTAATTCGTTCATTATGGAAATTGCGATCTTTTTGCATCCGCCATTAGATAGTGATGCAACGAATATTCGGCCTATTCGGCCCCTCCGCCGAATATTCGGCTTCGGACGAATACCTATTTAACTATTCGGCCTTGGCCGAATACTGTGCAAAAAAATTATTTAATTTTCACAATTTTGAAGTTTTATACATTTTTAATTATTCTTATCATGTTTAATGGGCATTTTAGGTGCAATCTTGTTATACTATGATACTTAGTCATTTTTGAGGGTATTCACTAATTTTATTGTCAACTTAAACTGGGTGTACTACAAGATGGTCAACATCTTAATACATAAAATAATCTACAAAATCATAGAATAAAGCAGAAAAACAAAATACTTTTTCTTTCCTATTACAAGGGTTGGTATACTTATTTTATGAAACTAATTGTTGTACATAAAAGATTTAAATTAATAAAAGTTAAGCATAAATCATACACTAAACAATGGTCAGTTCTTTTTTTATCAAAATAAAATGCGTAAAAAATTAAATAGTGTGATAGAAATATGCTTCCTTCCCGATCTTTTATTTAAAGAAAAGTTGAATATGAGAATTTAAAATATAAAAATAGCATTGTTAATTCCGATTCATAACATTTCAAAAATATTCTTTGTAATATTTACAATTGTGAAAAATCATAAAGCTAAGTTTTTTCTGTGCAAACAGATTATGATGCAGAAACCATTTTTAGGAGATAGGTCTCTTTCTTTTTCTTTTCTTAAAATGTTACTAGATTTGGAAAATAAGTGTTCATTACATTTGGTAAATGTAGTGAGCATCTCGTTCCGAAATTCACTTTCTGTTCTATTAAGATAGGTTCGGATATTTAATTCTCACTACTTAAACCATTTCGATTTTTCAAATTCGGGTTCTAAGAACGATAACAGTCGATTTTTGTCTTGGTGCCTACACGAATAAAAGTCTATGAGTTATCTAAAGAATTTTTTTTTTTGTTGGAATACCTTCAAATATTAACATTTCTCATAGAGAAATATGGTTTGTTGCTACTAATTTTGGTAAATGTTAACACTAAATACAATGAAAAACTGTATGATACATTTCCATGCTGAATCATTTCAGTTTTTTTCCCCTTATTTATTTGGAAGAGTTTTATGAAATACTTTTTTAGAAGCTTAAATATAGAGCTTTGATCTTTAAGAACAATTGGTAAGGAAGTATTCTTCTTTGGTCTTCATTTTAGTAATTTTTTGGCCGAATATGGCCGAATATTTTTTAATTTTGAACTAATGCTACCATTGTCAAAAAAAAAAAAAACACACCAAATTATTTTTAAAAATCTTTAATAATCTATATTGAACTCATAATCATACAAAAGTGTGCTTTAAATGCAACCTTTGCTTTGATTATTAACAAAAACAAGTTAACTATTCGGCGGCCGAATAGCCGAATATTCGGCCCTGAGTTTGGCCAAATATTCGGTATTCGGCCAAATCACTATTCGTTGCACCCCTACATTAGAATAAGATTTTTCGCATTTATGACGTTTACTATGTTTACTCTGTCAAGAGGCTAACGACTAAAATTAATTTTTATTTTTCCTTTAACTCTTGAATTTGAAAAGTTTTAAACAAAATACTGTGCTCTTTAACAGTGTCAATCGTCAAAGCTTAAAAAAGTTGTTTTAACCTCTACTATTTTCAGTTAGCTTATTAACAATTTTTATTTTAAAAATTACTTTTTTTATGCTGATTTTAGTTACCAAATTATTAAGGAGTGTCTTGTTTTTGGGAAAACACTAATTTTCTTTTTTTTTTACATTCTTTTTAATTTTTTAAAAAAACTTTTCTTTTAAATTCAATCTTAAGATCAAATGTTTTTCTATGGTTAACCCCCTCCCTAAATACTTGAATTTGATTTTGAGTCTGCTACATTCAAGTAGCAATAACTGCATATTTGACTTTCAATTTAGAATGTTACTCACTATATTGTATAAGGGCAAAAATAAATATTACAAGAGTTTTAAAAAAATGTTTTGTGAGATATGTTGCTAAAACATAAGTATTTCGACTTTGAAAGTCCTTAAAAATTGAAATGAACTCCTGCAAAACTCCTTATTTTTAATATTAAAATTTGAGTATGAACCCTGTGTATTGCATCTAGTAAAATGCTTTTTAAAATTTTCAATAGTAAATGCAGTTTTCATTACTTTTTTATTTTTGAGAGACAATCAACATTTAAGTCCAACATTGAGACCATTTAAAACGTTTAAATTTTTTCAAATTTAAATTTTATTATAAAGATATTTTTTATGTCAAAATTGCTTGCATATTTTGCATTGAAAAAGGAATTCCTTGAAATGCTGAGTCATGTCACATTTTTTGCAAATATACTCTTTAGTGTCATTTAATTATTTCATACATTCCTGCACAAAGGTATATGTATATTTATTATTTGAATTGCCTTAAATTGTTTCCTTATTTCCATACATAGCTCCTCGTGGTCAAAAAAGAAAAAGAGATGGTGATGATGGAGACGAAGATTGAAAAAAAAAAAAAAAACTTTCCAGCGACATTGCTTCATCTATTCATCCTAACATGTAGAGTGATAATATGTACAGCATATTTTATATCATCTTTCCTTTATGTTTTGCTGTTCCCAATCAGCATATGAACTGCAAAACTTAAAAGATCTATAAAGATTGAGACCAAATGGGAGGAAGTGGATTGCCATCTACTTTTGAGTCGTGCCTGGTAGTTTGTACCCACAAGATCCCTATGCAATCTCTGCACTGGCTTTTTACTTTTTTGAAGCCCTGTTATCATTGTAAATTTGTTACAAATACTAAAAAATGAATGCTCTAACAGTTTCTCTCGCATTTGATTCCAAGTTGTGATTGTTATATTTTATAATTTATTTTGTGTTCTTCCTTTTTACAAATTACTTATTTGATGCGGTCAAGTTTTTTTTTTTTTCTTTTAGTTATTTCAACTACACCTGCACTTTTTGTAGCTTTACCATCATATTTTGTGAAGCATTTTTATCATGTAATGTTCTAAGAGTTTGAGTATTGAATAAATTGGCATTTTGTATTCCTCATCTTCAGGCCAGCATTTCCTATTTGATTTTAGTGCAATAGGACTCAAGTCCTGCACATTCTAAAATATGGCCTTGTCTGATTAGTAAGTTTAACATCTTGTTGAATATTGGTAGTTTTAAAAAGGATACTACAAGGAATTAACTAAAAGTGAGGTTTAAAATGGTAGAATGGTCATATATTGCATTACAAAATTCCTGTGTTCAATGCTCAAACTATTATTTTTTTATAAATTTTTTTAATGATTCATAAATACTCATGCTTTTTTTTTTTTTTTCAAGACTTGGCTGTACCTGATGATTTTAACCACTTAGAAATATTCCTAATTTGATCTTGATTGGCTAAAGTTGTCATTGTTTTTACCATTGCTTACATATGTCACAAAATCCTTTCAGAGTAACAAGCTTATCGCCGACAAGCTTGTATATCACACTTGTTAATAAAAGTTTTTTATGGAACATTTCTTTCTTGCAATTGTTTTTTATTTTTATACAAATTTAGTAAATAATATGTGCATATATTCAACAGGATACAAATAATAAATGCATGAACGTAGAATTTAGTTCTAAATATGAAATTTTCTTCAAGGCATTGAATTAGGGAAATCATGCTTCTCAGTGTATTGCAATTGCATTTTATGATTTTACCTGTATTTTAAAGCTGTAAATATTAAAAAAGAAATACATAATAGCATATGTTTGCAAATGTTATTGCTTTTATTGAAAGAAAATTTAATAAAAATTGCAGCAAGTATAACATATTTGTTATGTCTGATATGTAAAAAGCAATAAAAAAAGTATTTTGTTCTGTTATCTATACAAAAGCCATTTCCCTGATAGCTTGGAAGTTAATTTTTCCACTTTTACAATTTTTTATTATCACACCCTTAAGAAAGGATATAATGCATATTTTTAAAATGTACATTGTTTTCTATGTACAGATTTTAAATTTCCAGACCTTCATGTACAGTAATGAAAATAGTTATGACTAAGCCAGTTTTAGTATAAATAGAAATGTTATCACAAATGTATTTTATTTATATTAAGTTATTGATAAAATCTAATAGTTCCATATTCATAAGCAAAGCATTGCATTTTTGAACATGCAATACGAAAGCATGTTCATAGAATGCATGATTACTTTGCTTTAAAAACTAGCAATGTTGTAGGTAATTCATGATTGCTAATATTCCATCCTGTTTGTACCATTTGTAAGTTAAGATTTTTATAAATAATGCTCTAGAACCAATACTCAAACATGGTGTCCGTTTCTATAGACAGCACCTCATTTGGTCTCAGTACTCTTACATTACCTCTCATTAAGAAATGAATTTTATGCATACTCATTGTAGTCTGTCCAAAATCATAATGTACAGATATCTACAAAAAAAAAAAAACCTTTTCAAAAGCATTGAATTAAATCATCTGTCTGAGAAGAACTTAGCGTGTTGGATGCACTTGTGATGAATGAATGAAACTTAATTGGAATGGAATTGGTCTGCAAAGTGTTTTAGAGCTTCATATTTATGATAAGCAAATATATTAAAACATTATTTTCTGTTCTGAATTGTTTTGTTTCCATACTACATTTTTTTAGATTTGCTATTTCATTCTTTTGTCATAAGTAAAAATTAAAAGCATGATGGCTACTAATGAACTGCAGTAAAATTGCTGCTCACAGTGCATGTGATATAATTTTCAACTATAAAAGGGGAGTAATTCTTTTTTGAGGAGGTTTATTGGGAGTTATAAATTGCAGAATAGATGATTTCCTTTAATTTACATTGATTTATTATTAACCATGGATATAAAGTATTAACATGATGGATTAAGGTTTTTTTTTTTTTTGAAAGAGAGGGAACATTATATTAATAGAAAGGCAAACCCATTATAATGGATGTATCAGTTGTTGCACAAAACATTCTACAAAGACTTCAAATATGTTGGATCCTTGATTCGTTGCTTATCAACTGTCTGAAGAATGGTCTTTCAATATGATGCAATCATATTCTGAACATTTCTGTAAAAATATGGAAACATTTTTTGCTCGGTAATGGATAGCTAAAAACTTAGGTTTAAAAACTTTTAAAATATTGTTTTTAGAAACCTTCAAAATTTATTTGTTATATCAAAGTAGAATCTTTTCTCATAAAATTTATGGAATAAAACAAGGATTTAATATACTTTAATGTCTTTGTAGTGTCTTTTTAAGTGTAACAATTGATACATGTATTAAAGTGGAATTGTTCAAAAGTTGTGAAGTGCAGAAGACAATGTGAGCTTAATGGGATACGTATTGCATTCTTGATTTCTGCATTTTTCCCGTCTTTAAAGGGCAGATTTTTAATCATTGATAAATGTTGTATCCTTTCGTGCCAAGCTTTGAAATGTTATTAAAAATTAATAAGATGTTCAAACTTTATGTCAGTTTAATAATGATGCAATGAATTTATCATTATGTATATAAATTATTTTCTTTCATGTTATCTCATTTTTAAATATTTATTTCAAAGATGTTAATGCTTTAAATCCTGGGATGTTTTGTCTGTAATTGAATTTGATATTTATTCCGAGTGCTAAGACAAGTTTATGCTTTGGGTCTCAAAGTTGCATTGGAATAAAATAATACGTTTTTAAATTAACAATTGAATACCTGGTATCATTTCATCTGACTTAAAGTCTGAAGTACATCAGCTTGCATATTGGAGGGGGGGGGGTGTACATAATAACATGATGATTTTAAATTATCTGCTAAATTTCATTAACTTTCTAGGTTGTGAATTGATACAAAATATTTTAAAATTAAAGGCCCCAAAGTTGAAATTTTGTAAGCGGTTTGTCGCTGGATCCGGATCAAGATCTGTTTTTGACAGTAATTGGTCAACAAACTAGAGTATTTCAGTTTTTTAATCATAAAATGTATTCAAAAAATTGACAAAAAAAAAAAAAAATTGTGAAAGAGGCAAAATATTTCGACTTTGTAAACAACCCTTATTAATTTATTTTTTAGTCTGCGAAGTTTGTTACATAAAATTCTCTTTTGGTTAAAAGGAAAGCAAAAATTACTTTAAAACATTCTTTTTGCTTTTGTTAAGTTAAAAATACAAGTACTTTCTAATTTCTTGAGATACTTGTAGCAATTGAACTTGTCAGTGCAGAAACCATGTGTATCAACGTGTTCAGGAAGAAAAAAACTTGTTTCGGCACTCAACACTCAGAAGAGAGGCCCTGTATCTTTAAAACTGCTAACCTGACTGATGTGATTTTTACTGTTAACACACATTTTGCCTCCTTGAGCTTGATTCCACGAAAAACTAATTTTTGTAACCTGCTCTCACTGATTTAATTTCAAAAAAGAAAATGATTGTTCTGTTACATGTTATCAGTCCCTTTCATGCCCTCGCAGTTTAAGTTTGAAAACTGGGACGTTGTAATTGGAAAAATAGTGCAAAAAAGAGGGAAAGGCAAATAGAAGGTAAGAAATTAAAAACTACGTGCTTTTATTTTAGTTTTTGTTGGACTTCGGAATTTCCATGGATCTCTTGTCAAAATCTAAACTGAAGAAAAAATTTGTTTAAGAAGACATGAACTGTTCATTGGTACAAAACGTTTTTTTCCCTTCAAATTTTGAGC
>JAXGGA010008592.1:0-55966 GCA_038373865.1 Uloborus plumipes | reverse complement strand
AAATAAGAAGCTAAATTTTTGCAAATGTTTCTTCTTAGTTAAGAAATTTTAAAGATGTGTCATTACTGATTATACTGTTATACGCCATCGTGCTATGGTTATATAATATTTTGATAGTAGGAGCACTAAATTAAGATTTTAAAATAATAAAGGTTACGTTTCTAAAAATATGAAGGTATACTAATATTTTCGACGGTAAGCGATGTGTTTTAATCGGTTTTGAATATGGACTTTAGAAGGGCGGTATCTGGTTTGGTTATGCACGAAAAAGAAACTTAAAGGAAGTCTTTCAGGCGACTAAGATATAAGTTTTAAATGTGAAAATGTAAAAGAGACGAAAACCTACGAAACTTTACTTTCCCAAAACTACAAAAATTCTTGCCATGAAAGTGTGGCGATATTGAGAATATCATTTACTACAGTCGTGACAAACCTCATTTTACCCGAGGGCCGCACTTCAGGTTAAAATGATTCACGCTGGACAGAACACATACAAAATTTCAAAATATTTTTAAAAAAATCAAAATAACATTAAAAAATATGAAAAGGAAAGAAAGTTATATACTAAAAATTGTTGTTATCATTACTTGATGTTTGTCTTGTTAAATGCCTATTTTTTTTCAGAAACCAATTTCTGAATATTTGGCTCCAAATTTGTGACATATTCACTAATTGTGCTTTTCGATTTTAAGCACCTCTAATTTATACGACTGAAATTGAATCGGTTTAAAATACCTCCACTCCCCTTTTTTTCTACTATTCTAATGTACCTAATGGAAAATAAACCATGATATTCTGCAATTATTGCTTTTTTGTTGCCTCTATGTCATAATTTCCATTAGCTGCGGATAGTTCATTGTTAATTTTCTCTGCAGATTATGATAATTACCACGCAATTACAGATGATCCACATATCTAGATTGCTAAATGCACAGTACATACACACCTTCTCGAGAGCTGGTACTCTAAAATCCACTTCCCACATTTCTAAAGCTGACAGTATGGCATTTCATTTGAGAATGCTCTTCGATTGCTCAACTTTTGCGAATAAAGGTATAAATGGACGAATAAAATATTGAAAAAATAGTGCTAGAGATGATAAGGTCGAAAATACAATTAATTCAATATGAATTTACATTTTATTTGAAAGAAAAAAGTTATGAAATGAGGAAATGTGTATTTCAGGCTAACAATTGGAGGGCTTGGTGCAAAAAGGAACTAGCTCCATTTTCAATGCCTTCAAAATGTCTGCATTAAAGTTTATAGCAGAAAATTGCATTCTAAAAGTTTTTTTTAACTTTTATGAATCCTCTTGTATAACTGTACTGAGAAGTGTACAAGAGGATTTTTTAAAATATTAGAACAAAAAAGGTGACCTTTATTTTAAGTTCTAATAGACAGACATTCTGAAGACATTGAAAATAGAGCTACCTCCTTTTTGCAGCAAGCCTTTAAATTGCTGTTTGTCCTTGTTGGCCGGCTAGAACGGCGACGACCCGGAATCGGTAAAAATAAACCAAGACCGGGCCACCCCCTCCGACCAACAAAAAAATGTGGAATGGTTCTGCTCGGGAGAAAAGAATACATGAAATTCATTTTAAAAATAAATAACAATTTATTCAAACAAATGTAAACAGTAAATCTAAAATATTAAATAATTTGATACACCCAAAACAATTTTGACAATAAAAACCCCCCAAATACATTCAAATTCAAAAACATCGTTCCAGTTCCAAAAAGAGAGTTCACCGACATAAGTCCACCCTTGAAAAAAAGATGCCATGAAGAAGATAATGTCCCGGTAAAATAACTTGAAAGTTCATACCACGGGGAAAATCATTCACCGAAAAAAGGCATCAAAACAATGGTTCCCTCCTGCAGAATCACAAACACTTGTCGACGATTTTAGTGGACGAAGTGAACACAGCAGGGACACCACCAGCTATCCATCCAAGAAAATTAGGCTCCATTCGTTCTTGAAGAACCCTTCGGAAGAACATCAGGCCGCCGCATGGCCGAGCCTCAGTCAGACGACACAGGATTCGGCCGCCTCATGGCCGCGCAAGTACGCCTCAGGATCACATCGTAGTAGGCCTAAGCCTCGCATCAAAATGGATGAACATCACCAAGCTTCAACCGAAGCACGTGGTTTCAAAACTTTAAAAAGACAGGGTCGAACTCCAGGAACACCCCTGCCCCTTATGGCAGGGTGACCGAAAAAACTTTTACATGGTTAAATTCTATCCACTTCCTCTGAGTGGAAAACAAAATTAAATATGGAGCATTTCAAACTCCCCGATGCAATCACAGCATCAACCGTCTAACTGCAGTGACAGTAAAAATGATAAGAAGCCCAGTGAAATGCATGGAACACGTATTTATGGTTACAGTCAACCCTACGTAGCGACCATGACGTACACCTCATTAGCATAGCTAACTTTGACAAATACCAATCCGAAAAAAAAACAACTCAACACTTGAGCTTTAACTGTTGAAATATATTCGGTATTGTTTTCATTTAAATTCAGCCAAAAAGTTACTCAACACTTTAGCTCGTACGTCATGTCACTTCGTAGGTGTTGACGGTCAAATACACACATAAATTACAATTGGAATATAATGGGGGATATTCCGCTCGCCGGATCAATAAAATGGGACATTGCAGGAAAGCATAAAAGTAGGTTTAAATAATTTTAAAACGTTCTAGCTTTTTAGGAAATTGCTCCAAGAACAAAATAGGGCCTATTTTCTAACAGTCCTTTCCAATCAGTTTTTCAAATGCTCAGGCTGCGGGAAGCTTTGTGATATACGTATCGAACTCGGAATTGGAATTTTCAGAAACAATGCCTGAGTACATAAAAGATAAACATACGAGGTACATACGAAGTATACGAGGCTATATACGTGTACATACGAGGTACGTACTCATTAGAACTATTAGCCTCGAAGTCCTTTGGTCGGTCGCTACCAGTTATCATAGGTCGGAAGAGACTTGTGAAAATTTCTCTTTTCTTCAAACTCGTTTCTAACGTTTGTAGGTGGAGATCCGTACCCACATAGTGGTTAGTCAGTTGTTAGGTTATGTGCTTGGGGTAATGTTGGTTATCAATAGTAAGGTTTTTTGAAAGTACTTTGTGATCTAACAGAAAAGGTTTTTGTGCAAAAGAGCTTCACTAGGACACCCCAAAAACAAAATTCATTTAAAACAACTTTTTGTTCAATATTCACGGGCTCAGATGTACCTAAAAAGTAAATTTAAAACTTGTTTTTAAAATGTTTATGAGAACAGATTGAATTAGTTCAATTTATTTTTCACTTTTAATAAATAAATAATTTAACTGGATTAAAATTAAAATTAATCAATAAATTTGAAAATTAAAACACGGTAACCAAAAAATAATAATTCACAGTAAAAGATAGAGATGTATTATTTATTTTGCAAAACTAAAGTTCCAACAGCATAACTGAAAATTTACGTACTTTGGGAGGCCCAATTAGGAAGGGTTCATGGTGCATACTGCTCCACTGAACATTTTAGGGGGTGGTTTTTAGAGGCATTTTTTTATTTTTGGGGGGTCGGGGTGGAGGGGGAACTTTGGCCATTGGGGAGTGTTCGTGATAAGAGGGGGGAGGGTGCGCTATTACTCTTGCGGTGATAGGAACCCCTGTTGTACCTTATATGAGCAATTAAACTAAATTGTTTTCTAATAAAAGAAGGTGCAGAACTTAATGTATATTTTGATTCTAATAGAAATTAATGAAATTCGAAAACTTGATTGTTATTTTCCAGTTATTCATTTATTATTGTTGTCAATTCGAGCTTTGTGTTATGTCTCACTTTTCAACGTAAACACTTGAACGCTGAAGAAGCTAGAACAAATACATCCCCCTTCGCTTCGATTCTACTTCAGTTATTCCAAAGCCTTCATTTCTGCCGCATTAGATGCTGTAAAAAAAAGATAAAAAAAAGCACCGGCGTGAAAAGTAGAACAACGTCACGAAATGTCGGAGCGATAAAGGTGGGGATTTTTGAAGTTTTCAACTGCATAATGTTTCCATTAGGTGGCGCGTCGCGTGTAATACTCTTTTCGAATAACAACACTTCATTTTCCACCATTTTGTTTAGTTGCTTCCAACAGTTTCGTCGTCTCAAATTCCATTTATTATATTTAAGTTTTTCTTTTTCCCCTTATTCTTCTCTTTCAGTGTCTTTTGTTTCGACACGAATATGTGTCTGGAATTTATTTATTTATTTATTTATTTATTTGTCCAGTGTCTTCCTTTTTTTGTTTCTTCTCCACTTTTAAATTTTTATCGTTGTATCGCGAAACCAATTCTCTCTCGAATCAACAGCCTGGTACGTGAGATGATTGTAGAAGAATGGTTACTTAATTTAGCAGAAGAAAAAGAATCGATTTTCAAGTAGCTTCCACAATAAACTTCTTCTTGTTAGCAAATATCAGTAAGAAATTAACTTCTTGTATTGAGAAAAACTGAAACAAGAAAGCGAAAATAAGTTTTCAAGTCCTAAAGAACCAAAGAAAACTTTTGAGTGATTCTATGAGTTAAATAATAATTTTACTAAAAATGTAATAAACATGGAGGCAACGTAAAAAATCGAAATTCTTCCAGAGCTAAGTAAACCTGGTTTAAAATGCAACATTTTCTTTCTGACAACTGTCTGTTAAAAATATGTGTGATGGATTGGTTTCTTTCTTGAAAAGAGTTAAACATTCTAACTGCTCAATTTTCTTAACGAAGTCCCTTAAAATTGTGAGTATTTTTTATGCATGAAAATCCAAAATGAAACTTAGATACTAAATTTAAATGAAGTACGTTAGAGTAATTACCTTCAATACGATAAACCTTATAACAAGATTTAAGGAAAAGTTTTACTTCATATTTTTTACACGCAATTCAAGCAACATAAATATTTTTTTTTTCTATTCTGTTGAGCAACAAACAACGCATTTTCAATGAAACAATTTCTTTATTAAATTAGGAGGTATCGGTCTTGTAAACTGGCCGAGCGGTTAGTGTAAGTACTTCAGAAGATTCATTACTGGCATTTAAAAGATGGAATTGCGGAATTAGGTTTCAAAATACGTCATGCACTTGAAAATCTCGGTTTTTTGTTACTTCATGGTTGAGAGTGAAAATCGCGTTATAAGCAGGGGGTTAAGTCAGAAAAGTTATTTTTCGGCAATTCCATGGGTAACCTGACTGACATTTTAAAATCAAACAGTAAGTATTTTGTTACATTCAACGCAAAATATATTTCGAACAAAAGATCGTTTGCCATGGAGTGTCGTATTTTTAACCCGTGACGCAACAAGGAAGGGAGTTATAAGTTTGACGTACGTTGTCTGTGTATCTGTCGATCACTGTATCTACCTGTGGAACTGCAGCCTAAACGGATGGATCGATTTTGATTTTTTTTTTGAAAGGTGAAGTGATCGAGAGTGGTCTTAGCTAGGTGGAGTCTTCGGATGACATTAATTAACAAATATATTAATTAAAAACTTTTAAAAGGTTTTTCGCGATTTTGAAGTGGAAATATACTGGAAAATTTAAAATAATAGTACCAAGAGAAAGAAAAAAAAATCTTCGTCTATATATATATATACCTATAAATATGCAAGATGGAAAATTATTAAACTTTTGCAAATTAACAAGCGTTTTAATAGCAGCTTAATGTTAATAGCAAATTATATATGGAAGTGAAATAAATTTGACTTCCATATCGCAACTTAAATTTTACAGGTAAAATAATACAAAATATTAAAAAAAAATGTTTTCAGTTTTACTGATTCAAATGTATTAAATTTTATATATTTACTGCCGTATCATAAGCTGACTTATCGATAATTGACCTCTTTTGAAACCTACAAAGTTAATAATATTTTGACCGCTGGCTCCTACTCTCTGAAGATAAGGCAGCACATTACCCATGTTTGTTCTTTTTATATGTTTAAATTTTCAAATGTTTCTCTAAAGTTTCTTAAAATTTCAATTTGTTCATTTGTTGTTTTTTTCCAATCTACACATTTTGTGCTACTTAAGGGACAAATTTATTTAACTTCCATATATACATACAGTGAACTCTCACTTATGCGCCGGCCCAAGGGACCAACAGAAAAAGGCGCATAAGTGAGAGAGACGTATAAGTGAACAAGCCTATTTAAAGGACTAAAACGCAACATAGGTTCTAATGAGAGAATGAATAAGAATGTTTCTATAGACAAGGGACATATTACAACGGTTTGGCAATTACTGTAACGTAACTACAATGATAAAGAGAAAACAAAAATTGTAGCATACTTAATTACAAACTGTTCCCTTTAAAACGATCCATAATAGATAATTGTCCCTCTCCGAACTCTAGTTCATGCTGAAAAAATGCCTTCCGTGAGCAATAAAGGAGAAAGATTAAAGAGGAAAGTGAAGAAAAATGCTTATTTTTAAAGAAAATAAATTATTTTTTTTACATTTTAGGGAAAATTCGGCGCATAAGTGAAATATTTATCTTTAGAGCGACGCATAAATGAATGATACTATCATTATTTTGCTATGGAATGTGCTGGGACCATTTAAAATCGTCGTATAAGTGAAAAAGGCGCATAAATGAGGCGGTGTATAAATGAGAGTTCACTGTATATACATATATACGCATACAGAGGGAGAGAGAGAGAGAGAAGGATTCACAAGAGGGAACGGGAACAAAATCTCATTGTGGACCTGCACACGTTTCAAATGCCAAAAGGGGGGGGGGAGATTTCCTTGTGTATATTTTTCCTTTCAATTCGAAAAGTAACTCATCTCCAAAGACTCGGCCTCCGTGCCTCGCTTCTCCATGGCGCCATAAAAATTCTGAGGCCCCCTTTTCCTCTGGAACAGTAAACCATCCGTCGAAGATAAAGCCAACAGAATTTGTTTTCTCTGGGAGACGTGCAGTCCCCTAGTTCCGGACACTGTCCCGGAAGGCGAATGACAAATATGTTGTTTCTCTTCTTAAAGTATTATTCTGGAGGAATGGAGTTGGCGCACCCGAAGTTAAAATAACTTTCGGTATTTAATCTGTTTCGATCTTCACTTTGTATAACTAAGACCTGCCTTTCTCTTCGTATGCAATGTATACACTGTCATTAGCTAAGTTCTAGATCGTGACTTACTAGTGGGAATTAAATTAACTTTTGATGAGTTGCGACTGTGCACTATAAAAAAATTAATGTTGTTTTTACGATATAATACAGCTAATTTTATAGTAACAAACTAAAAATTGCTAATTTTACAGTAATAAACTGCAAAATTGCTAATTTTACACAAATGAACTGTACAATTACTAATTTTACAGTAATAAACTGTAAATTACCAATTTTACACTCATGAAGTGCTAATTTTACACTTTATTACTGTGCATTTTACAGTTTTAAACTGCTAATTTTGTGGTAATAAACCGTAAAATTGCTGCTTTACAGTAATTAACTGTAAAATTGCTAGGTGTGCAGTTTATTACTGTGCATTTTACAGTTTTAAACTGGAACCTTTGCTGCCAGTATTATATGGTAAAAACAACGGTTTATTTTTTGCAATGTGTAATGATTTGTTTAGTTTTACTGCTAAAGGTTTTTTTTTATTTTTTATGATTTCCAAATTAAAATTCATCAGAAAAATAAAACTTGGAACAAACAGACGTTTTAAATAATTGAAAATGATTTCAATTTGGTGTAAAAGGAAAGACGTCGAGGAAAATTGAATCGGCAGTTTGAAGAAGGGAACAAATCCAAAAAGTAGTTTTTCGGGAAATCGAAAAAAACCTTCTAAAATACTGAATTATTTTTTTATTTTTTTTCTGATTCATTTGTAGCATTATCTACCTTTAAAGTAATTGGATGTATTTTACATTTTGAGTTTATCTATTGTATGTAAGGATTTACGGGCCATCAAAGTCGTTGGATTTGTTCCCTTCTTCAAACTAATGCGATGGTATAGGGATTTTCAAGTAAAACAGCTTACAGGTATGATGTTTGTTTGAAAAAGTCCTTGTTTAATGAAAGATTATTGTAACAATATTTAAAAAAATTGATTAGGACAACAAAATAATCAAAAAATATGTTTATTAAAAATGGATGACATATTTGCGAACTTTCACTAAGAAATTTCAAAACTGAATTTTTTATCAAAACAAAATAGGTAGGTTATGATAGAATTTGTTATCCAACCAAATGATAAAGATTCACGGCAACAGTGCTGCTCCCTAGCCTTAGGTTTGCGTAATTAGTTGGAAGAAGGGAACAAAGACCTGACTTGTTCCTTTCTTCCACCAACTCACAGATTTAAATGCTGCATCAATCAATGTTGGAGGTTGATTTTTGTTCTTTTCTTCTCACTAACATGTGTATCCACAGTAGGAGATATACAATCACGAAAAAACCCAATTTTGAAATTTTGGTCTTCGTTCCCTTCTTCAAACTGCCGATTCAATTAGTAGTCCAGTCAAATTAGACATTAAAACCGCAAACCGGGATGTAGTTCTGATTTTTTAATATGTTATTTGGGTCACCTAGGGTAGTTCAAATCTAAGTTTGCACCTTTCCAAACCCTGTGCTCGCTGCGGAATTCGCGAAAAACTGCGAAAATTTCCGACATTTTTCAGTTTTTCCCTTATAACTTCCAAACTATGCAACTTTTGATTATACATGTGAATACCCGTTTTAAAGAACACTAAATTTTCAATAATTTGAGCCCAAGTAGCACTCTGTAGAACTAATAGTTTAGGAGATATCGAACTTCGAAAATTGGTCATTTTTTGCGAAAAGTGAAAAAATTATGCTTCAATCGCATTTCAGACCAAATATCGATATAATTTTCTACTCTACAAGAATAAAAATGGTCATGAAGCTATAGTAAGTTTAATTTGCTTTCATTTAAGCCCAAAAAGAAGTCTCTGGACTCAGTAGTTTTTCCACAATTACGAAAAACAAAATGTTCGAAATTTTTGATTTTTTCGAGAAATGAAAAAAAAAAATCGTTTCTAATAAGAATAAGAGGCACTAGACGATAAGAAATACATAGAATGGAAAAAAAGGTTAACATTATATTTAAATATTATTTTCATTATTTAAAAACTCTTCAAGGTTAATTTCAATCAATGTTTAGTTTTTTTTAAGGGTCCTTGTTTGCTGTGTTCGTATCTCGAAACTGCAGAAAAGGAATGTTTTCGCTCTTGCTCCAGATAATTGTCTAAGAAAGAAACGTTATCAGTATTTTCCTCTTCTTCGTCTATTGTAACTGGATGGACGTTGTTGCAACTTTTTCCAGAGCACCTAGTGCACAAAGCAGAACATTTTAGTCCGGCTTTGCGGCAAGAACATGCTTCCATGCATCCTTTTTTGCACTTGCACGATAGAAATTTCAGGAGCATGGGCGAGGCTGGTTCACATAATGTTGTGACTGGTATTAAGCCATTGGGGGTTTTTGACCAACCCTATTCCACTGCATCTTTCTCAATCCCCAACCACTTTTGCACTTGAGGGTACGTACGATAGGAATGGAAGTTGGCAGCATCTTTAGTTGGAGGCAAACGGGCCAAGTTAACCTTTGCATTGGCTTTAACAAACAGTTGGAATCGAAGACCATGCAGAGTATCGGTGAATGCATCTCCTCCGTACAAAGCAACAAGGCATTTTTGCCCTACTTTGGCAATGGCGTCGTGGCTAGCATCTGGAAGGAGAAATGTACCAGCCAAATGAATCAAACTCTGCCTCTTTTCAAAAATGCTGCATAACTTTACTTTTCCTTGCCAGTAGAGAGCAGATGTGGTGTCGCATCCTCTAAATGCGTGAAGAAACAGTTCGAATCCTTTAGGCAATTCCATGGCTCCTCCACTGAATGAAGTTGTTGAAAACTGTGTGCAAGTGAAGTCACTTTTTTTATTTTTCTGGAAATAAACATTATGAATGTTTGATCCTAAACCGCAGAGAAGAACAAGTAAGTCCACGTCCTTTCCTGCCACGATCACGCTCTCGTAAAAAGTACTTTTTTCGAGAGCGGTTAGGATAATCATGCAGTCTGCATCTTCCGTTGCTTTTTTAGTTTCAATGCCTTCATGTTAAAAGGCAAGGCACAACTCGTTAATGAGGCGTCGTTCATTGCTCTCGTTGGCTAATAGTTTCTCCTGGGGCACTGTGATGATCGTTGAAGAGTCAAATACAATCTCACTGCTACTAAGAACAGAGTAGCGACGCAATCGTTCTGCTGTTTTAGTACTTCTGAGAGCTCCATCCTCAGGGTAACCATCAAACACCACTGCTACGTTCCTACCAAAGTGATTAAATGTGTAAGTAATATATCCATCAATTATTGAACTGATAGAATCATTTTGGCGCCATATAACCTTGTGCAGAAGGTATCCTCCGTCTACTACTACAAATGTACTGGGTGTATTTGGAATGTTTTGCTCAAGTGGAGTGAAAGAGCAGAAGAAAGAAGATTTTGTTCCTTTTCGCATCCCTTCATTATTGAACAAAGACATGGGATAAGGGGCCAATTCAAATTTGAAATGTTCTTCCAACTCCTTATCCGACTGTTTCGTAATACACAATCTTTGAAAGATAATAAGTGGATCAATATCCACACGTTTGTTGTGAACTTTAACGGAACTTGTAACTGTTCCCAAGGTGAGTACCTTTTCTTTTCTTTTGCAATTAACTTTACCAAAAGAATTTCCAGTAAGTTTCTTCACTGATTCAATTCCTTTTTCCTGTGTTAAGTGGCAATTAATTTCCGGACCTGTCACGATTCCACTGCTGATAGACAATAATTTTTCTGTTTCTGGAAATAAAGAATGCGTACTAAGAAAGTTATTAATCTTCTTTAAATCAGCATTGTCTCTCAGGACTTGAGTTGGCCTTATATCGGCATGTTGCTCTGGTGTCGACAAAATGTTCCAAAATCGTTCCAGTTCTCTGCAAATGTTTGACATGTACACAATTCCTTCTGTCTACCGAGAAAGTACACTATTGGATATTCCGCGACCATGGGTTAACCCTCCCTGACTCTTCATGGATTTATTTCATGAGAACCTGTTCAATACATAAGTCTGTCCACAGGTCTGACCAAAATTTATCGGATCTGCGAATCGTGAAGTATTGTTTAGTGAAGTTAGCAAATTCCTCTGGGACCATTCGCTGTTGCAGAGCACTCATATCTTGTAGGTATAAGCGTGCACTTTTGGCGTAAAAAAATGACCCACTGAGTGAAAGAATGGAAGCATTTTGCTAACTGTGTCCAGGTGGAGCTCCCAGTCACCTGCTCTCTCAGCCTGAATGAATTTCTTAATTAATACAGTCATCCTGAAATATTGCACCCAAAGCTTTGAGGTGGGCTATTTTCCTTCCTGCTGGTCCACTTCAGCCTTACATTTCGCATTAAGATTATGAACAATTTCATTTTCATTTGCCAACCAAATCATTGATCTGTCATCTTCATTCAAAATCTCCTCAATAATTATTTTTTCCTCATCAGTTAGCTGAATATTATTGAAAATAGAATGAGCCAACGAAAGATTTGTCAACAGATGAGCTCTTACAGCTCTAGAATATGCGTGTCCATTTAGAATTTTATCAACACTGTTCTCTGCATAAATTGTGGCGAGCAATTCTTTTAGACCACTACCTGCCATGATAGCACCAATAGCTCCCATGAAAGACATAAGAAGGTGAAAACCACCTAACCTCACTACCACCGTATTCAAATCGGTATGCTGGCAGTTCTCAACAATGTCTGTGGCTTTCATATAAAGGTGTTGATCATATGTCACAAAGCAAGTATGTTGCCCATGAGCTTTGGTTCTTGCACTGGCCTCAAGAAGAGATGTTAAAACAGTGTTATAAGTTGTGGGTGGAGCGTGAATGAATGGGAGATATACTATTTTTGAGCACTGGAAATCTAGGCCATTAGTCACTTGTTCCATGTATCCATTCTATGTATTAAAACCATTCTATGTATTTCTTATCGTCTAGTGCCTCTTATTCTTATTAGAAACGATTTTTTTTTTTTCATTTCTCGAAAAAATCAAAAAATTCGAACATTTTGTTTTTCGTAATTGTGGAAGAACTATTGAGTCCAGAGACTTCTTTTTGGGCTTAAATGAAAGCCAATTAAATTTACTATAGCTTCATGTCCATTTTTATTCTTGTAGAGCAGGAAATTATATCGATATTTGGTCTGAAATGCGATTGAAGCATAATTTTTTCACTTTTCGCAAAAAATGACCAATTTTCGAAGTTCGATATCTCCTAAACTATTGGTCCTACAGAGCGCTACTTGGGCTCAAATTATTGAAAATTTAGTGTTCTTTAAAAAGGGTATGTCTATGTATAATCAAAAGTTGCATAGTTTGGAAGTTATAAGGGAAAAACTGAAAAAAGTCGGAAATTTTCGCAGTTTTTCGCGAATTCCGCAGCGAGCACAGGGTTTGGAAAGGTGCAAACTTAGATTTGAACTACCCTAGGTGACCCAAACAACATATTAAAAAATCAGAACTACATCCCGATTTGCGATTTTAGCCCTTTTTTTTGCATAGATTGACTGGACTATAGGAGCTTTCACATTTTAGCTTCTGCTGTTCCGATCTCAGTTTAGGATTAATTACAAAATTGTACTTAATACAGAAAAAACATTTATGGTTGATAGAACACATTTCTTAAGCAAAATATATTATTTCAGTCGTTTTAATGAAATTTAAAACGCAGTTTTCTTTATGTTAATGTTCTTTCAGAACTAGTGGTTTTAGTTTCAAATGAAGAAAACTTTTTAGAATTAGGACTTTTTACAAAAATTGTTTCGAAATCGTATAAAAAGAGTATGGCAGTGAGGTGGTTGTAAAATAGGCAACTCAAATGAGAGAGAGAGAGAGAAAGAGATCTTTGCACAGAAGAACGAGAACGAAGGTGAGAAAAAGATACTTGCAAGCAAAAGAATGCTCACATATGGGACTGATAAATGAGAAAAATCAAAGTAAATAGTCAGCCAAGTAGCAGCAGCATTTCAAACCTGTGATTTAGAGTTGACAAGTAATCCATTTACCAAAGAAAATTTTTTCAATATATATGAGTTTTTGCAGGGGGGGGGGCAAAGAGTACAAACCCTAGTCAATTTTATAGGAAAACATAAAAAACCAAGCCCACTTCTTTATAAATGTATTGATTTCTCAAAGTCGGGGGGGGGGGCATCGACCCCCCAAATGACGGGTCTGACAGGCGAGATTTTTGTAGCAAAAAAACTAAATGAGCAAGTAAACAAGATATTTGTGCGCAAAAAACGAACAGAAATGGTTTATAAATGAGGAAATCAGAATTAAAACATTTTAGCAGATACTTTTAACAACTTTTTGCAGATACAGCCCTTAACATTCACACGACAGAATTGTTCTCCATTCATTGGTTACTTACTTTTAAATTGAATTCAAAATAAGTTCTCACTTAAAAACCAAAATTGATTAAAATGTCCTCTCTTCCAAAATCAATTTCATATTTTTTTTTAATTTGTGTCGAAAAGTACTTTCTAAAATTCAAAATAGCGTGTAACAGCTACGTGAATTTTTTTTCTCAATTATCAAAGCTTAAAGAGCCACTTTTTCAAAAAGGAGAAATTAACGACAGGGAATTTTATTCATTTAAAATAGTTCCACCGTCCAGCCACTTTCGAACACAAACATCATTCCATCCCTCTCAGCGATATTAAACACACCTCAAGTGGAAAAAGTCTCGAGGAAGGGGGGGGGGAATCAGATATCAAGCAATTTAAACGCAGAAAAATTGTTTCACATTTCCCAAATACATCGTTTTGTACTCAATTTCTCAAATACATCATTATAATTTCTTCAGAAAAAATAAAATAAAATGAAACTCGTCGGAAGAAAATCAATGTGTCGTTTCTTGCGAAAATAACGAAGTACTCCAGAAAGCTGAAAAGGACATATTTGCCAAATTAAAAACTCTGGAGAATGAATGAACCGTTGATCTTTTTGCTTCTAACAAAGACCTGTAACAATCAAGAAACATTGTTGAATGCCGCGGACGTGGAGAGAGAAGTTTCCGCATAAGGCAGAAAACAAGGAAACTGCTATCTGTACGTCATTTATTTTAAAGATGCTCTTTTGGAAAGAAATTTGTTTTGCTTACCGCTTTCTTTCTTTCGCCGAAATGGGCTGCCGGAATAATGGCATCATCAGCGGGTAATATTAACGAAAATAAGAGGACTTTTTTCCCATTGTTATTTTACTTTTCTTGCAGAAATAAGACAACGTATTTTTATCCTTTTTATTCATTTAGTGTTTGTCATTAGGATAAAATGGTTGAAATTTGCTGGTAGTCTTAATGCCTTACACAAGCAGGGGCAATGGCTAATGCAGTATGTTCTTTTTTTATGCAATCTTTAAAAAGGCATTCTTTGCCAATTTTTGCATTATTACCTTGATTTAAGTTTTTCTTCACAGTTTGTTTTCCAATTTCTGTGGGTGGGGGGGGGGAGTTAGAAAGGTAAAGGACAACAACAGCAAAGTTTTCAGCTTTGTTTTCTATCTTTCTTTCTATTTTCTTTTCCTTTCTTTTTTATTTTTTTCGTAATTTTGACATCCATTTCACATTAATTTTATTTTAGAAACTTGTCTGTTTGGTTTCCGTTTCAAGGAAATTCCGAAAAAGACGTCAAATTCTAATATTTTCCTGTTGTTAGTATGGAATCCAAAACATAGTTTCTTCGCTTATCTCAAAAACTATTTTTTGCGGATACTGCCCTGTACCTTCAAACGACAGACATCTTCTCCATGCATTGATTATTTATTTTCAAATTGAATTCAAAACTACTTCTCACTTATAAATCAATTTGTTTAAAATGTTCTCTCTTCTAAAATCAATTGAATATATTTTAAAATTGTGTCAAAATATGTTTTCTGAAATACAAAATAGTGCGTCACAGCAACGTGAATCTTTTTCTCAATTATCAAAGTTCAAAGAGCCGCTCTTAAAAAAAGGGGGAGGAAACTAGCAACAACGAAATTTAATCATTTAAAATTTTTCCACCGTCCGGCCACTTTAGAACACAAACATCACTCCACCTCTTTCAGCGATATTAAACACACCTCAAGTGGAAAAAATTTCGAGAAGAAAAAAAAAAAGCAAATATCAAACAATTTAAATGCAGAAAAAATGTTTCACATTTCCCAAATACATCGTTTTGTACTCAACTTCTCAAATACATCATTATAATTTCTTCAGAAAAAATAAAATAAAATGAAACTCGTCGGAAGAAAATCAATGAGTCGTTTCTTGCGAAAATAACGAAGTACTCCAGAAAGCTGAAAAGGAAATATTTGCCAAATTAAAAACTCTAGAGAAGGAATGAACCGTTGATCTTTTTGCTTCTAACAAAGACCTGTAACAATCAAGAAACATTGTTGAATGCCGCGGACGTGGAGAGAGAGAGAGAAAGAGAGAAGTTTCCGCATAAGGCAGAAAACAAGGCAAATGCTATCTGTACGTCATTTATTTTAAAGATGCTCTTTTGGAAAGAAATTTGTTTTGCTTACCGCTTTCTTTCTTTCGCCGAAATGGGCTGCCGGAATAATGGCATCATCAGCGGGTAATATTAACGAAAATAAAAGGGTTTTTTTCCCATTGTTATTTTATTTTTCTCGCAGAAATAAGATTGTTTTTTTTTCTTTTTTATTCATTTACTAGTTGTCATTAGGATAAAATGGGTGATGTTTGCTGGCAGTCTTAATGCCTCACTCAAGCTGTGGCAATGGCTAATGCAGTATATTATTTTTTATGCATTCTTAAAAATGCATTCTTTTCCGATCTTTATGTTATTACCTTGATTTGAGTTTTTTTCTTAACAGTTGGTTCTTCAATTTGTTTGAATTCAAGAACTGTGCATAAATTGCACTTTGGCGGACGTTTGGCCAATAAAGCTTGCTTTTATTTCACGCCTTTATTGTTATTTCTATTATCATCAAGCATAGTAACTACATAATAAATATTTTGATATTTCAGCCACGTCATTGTTATTGATGTTTTTCAAAAATCACCAAGATTTATTTCCCCCACAATGTATTACATAAACTATCAGAGTTGAGAAGATAAACAGCCAATAATATTTTAATTTTGTTTTTTACCACGTCTGACGGCCACTTAATAGATCAAAGAGATGTAGAAATAATAAAAATATCATAAATATATTTTACTGCCGCAAACCTCCAACCTTGCCGATTTAATACGTTTAAATAGCCACTGTTTGAGTTAATTACTTCTTTAAACGTACGATGAAATTCCACTTTGTTTTTTTTACTTTCGAATGCTGCGCGAAATATTTTTCTTTGAATTTCTGCACACGAATTTTCGTTTTGCTTCATCAATGCATGTTATCCTGCAATTTTTTCTTATTGAAGGGTGAATGGGGATTTTATTTTCCTTTATAACTGACTAATTTCATATGTGACTTACACGAAAAGGGAAAATTACAACAGTGTTTTAAAATATCTAGAGCAGTATGAATAATTTAAAACTGAAATTTATTGATTTCTACATTGTTTTTTTTTTCCAGTGACTAACATTTCCATACTAACTGGATTCAACTTTTTGACAGGTGAATATGCAATAAAGATGTTTCTGAACTTTTTGTGACCCACAAACCGGAAAAATTCGCAATTTTGTGAAACGATGTTTCTTTCTTTTTTTTTTTTTTTTACAAAACCTCACTGGTTATAACAAAACAATTACACTAATTTCTAGTAAAATATTTTATTACATAATCTGGTTATAAAAACATTCAAATAAAAATATAACTAATAATTATATCGATAAAACTACGAAACAACGATTAAAAGCACAAATAAAAGGTAGTAATTATGTAGTGTCATTCCATGGTGACTAACGCAACATTTTCCGTTGATTTTTGAGCCCTTTTTATTTGAAAGCTAAAAAAACGAATACTTATGGCTTAGTTTAAAGATTTTGAAACGTTGTAAACGGTGGCTTATTTTTCATTTTTATAAAAATTTGGTGCAAAATAATTGCTGATTGGTACTCTTTCAGCAAAAACAGCATTATGACTAACCTAACATCATACAATTGAGTATTGACAGAAAACTGCATCCACGCTCAAAGGGCTCAGGATGAAACATGACAAATATAAGAAAAATTCTCCTGATGGAACTAAAAAATATCGAAATTGTATTAATGTTTGGATTTGTAGTAATTGTAATAATCGTTGGACGTCGCACTTACACCCAAGCGAGATTTTAATTACCCAGCTTCCGCTTCTGCAATGCATAATTTAAATTACCCCACCAAAGAAGACCTATATTCAGAATCTGCAGGCAAAATAGCGAGATAAAGTATACAAGCACACACCTCTTTCTAATTTCATGGAACATGACTACAACAAGAGGGTTTTTTTTTTTTTTATTGTTATAAAATTCAAATTTTGACAGCCCAAAGATGCATTGTTTTCAAAACTATTCGTAAATAAAAAACAATTGTGATAAAAATAATTGCAGCTTGAATTTAGCATAATTCTTTTTTTCAATGCTATTTAAAAAAAAACTCATTGAGATTAAAGTTGTGAAAACTTACATTTCGGACCTAACCCATTTTCTTCCTAAAGAAAAAAATGTTTAAAAGACATCTTCAAAATAATTAAAAACGAAGATTGAGATTAGATTTATGCTTAGTTAGAAAAATGCCAGTATTAGAAAAAAAAACAGCACATCCGACAGCAAAAAATTTCATTGTAAATAAAGACGAAAAAAGGGAGACTAGCTCTATTTTTTTCATGCCTTTTCAAGATCAGTCAGTTATAAACCGATTTTCCTGCACTAGGTTACACAAAATTCTTATCGTTCCAAGCTTTAATGCTCGCTTAAAAAGGTTAAAAAAAAATAAGATATAACTGCATAAAAACAATTATAAACATTAAATTATAACTGATGTTTGTACACTGCTTAGGTAAAAATGGACGGGGAGCAGTACTAAATAAATGGTGATCAAAACTTTTTCCGCGATGTGGCTGATAATTTTTAAAACTGAGTGATAAATTAAATAAGACGAAGTAATTTTACATTTCTGAAGACTTTTGTCGAAATGATCTCTTTCGACATCAATACATTTATTACAGCTACTTAATGACTCATTAAATGCCTATTGCCGGCCACCTTGTCTTGAGGTCAGCAAAATCTGGCTGGTATGGGAAGGTTCCGGGTTCAAATCCCAACGCAGGCATGGATGTACTTTCACCCTTCAGTCTCTGTCCTTTCTTTGCGTGAATGTTGTGCTGTGCTATCAACGGTTGTCTACCCTATAAACGGGTCCTTTTGGCATGTGGGTACTGTGGAAGGACTTCCCACCAAATTCAACTGAAAAAGTGCAGCGTACCCCAAATAGTCAGACTAGCTGCCACAAGGGCACACAGTGGTTCGAGGGCGGAAAAAATATGCATTTCCAAGTTTGAACAAAGAAAAATTTTAATGCCGTAATTACTTAGCCCTTGAGTTGTAGTAACATAATCCATAAGATTTATTTGGGAAAAAAATTGCATATTACCGAAAAAAGGCCAAGAATGTTAAAGAATTACGTTTTTAATTAATTTCGTACGTGAAACAAACTTGCAGTTTTAATTCATACGTTCAGTAATTCGAACTTGAATTTATAAAAAGTCATTTCACATTGGTCTTTCACGCCTATGGGATTTATATTACACCAGAAATAATAATTAAAATTTAAAAAATTTAAAATTATCTGAGGTGAAAAAAAAAAGTAATTGCGAAAAAATATTATGTAATATATTGAGGCATATACTTTTATCGGCGGCTTTCAGTGAGCTTAAAGCTATATTAGCAAGTAGCTTGAACGTTCCTGTAACTAAACAAAAACATTTTAGCTGCGACCACCTGCGACTGTGGGCGTGGCAGATGTTTTCATTTGAATCTCACTATTTACAAACACCAATATAGTAAACTAAAAAAACTAAAAAATAACATGTGGTATAACGGGCTCAAATTGATTTTTATCAAAGAAATTGGCCATCAAATTTGACGTATTCTAAAAAAAATCTGCACCTCAAAGCCAGATTAACGTAAGTCACATTTTCACTAGGGTCACCCGGGGCAATTCCTGGTCAGCAAGTTTCTGGGGTAATTCCTGGTCACAGTCCTTTTTATGTCTTAATAATCCTTCAGCAAAATGAAAAAAATCACAGAGGTACTCTGAACTATCTTCATTGGAATTCATTACTTAATTATGAGTTGACTGTGTATTTAGTTTGAAAAAAAAAATCTTTTTAAAATCGCTTGTTAAATTTCGTAAAACAAGATTGGCCTTAGTTTTGATACATTTGTACAAAGATCGTGATCAAACTCAAACTTCTGAATATTTTTCTTTTTCGTTTTTTTGGTTGAATTAGGTACCATGTCAGTTACTGCAAAATAGTTTTGGATTTACCATTATTGTTTTGAATAATTTGCAGGAAGGCTCCAAATAATGCCCCTGGCTACTGGGGTAATTCTTGGTCAGTGGGGTAATTCCTGGTCAGTCCTTTTTTTAATATTTATGGATTATTATTTCACCTATTATTGACATATGTTATTGATTTAAACTATATGTAACTCTGTGAGCCTTAACTGCAAAGTTAACTGTAACCGCAATGTAACATTCTTATCTGTTAATGATAAGTATACAATATACTGAATTTTTCTTTGTTAAATTTCATCCAATTATTTTATAAGTTTTAATAATTATTCTTAATTATACTAAGAAAAATGCTTAATTGTAACTGCATTGTACTATTCACTTAACTGTTCACCTTAACCTGTTCATAACAGACAGAAGCATGTGCTCAGTGTGTATGGTGCATGTGCACCATATTTTTTATGGACCTATTTATTTGGTAGGTGAAGATTCATTCACAACAGATATAAAAGCTGTAGCTATTGCATACAAAGTGTATAAAAAGTATTTCGGCTAAGTTTTATTAAGTAAAGCTATTATGTTGAAAACAATTGCATTCTTCCTTAAAAAAACTAAATACAGTGTTTAATTAGCTATATATATATATAAATTCTTTATCTAATTAGTTTAATAACTTGTATTAATAATGTGCTTACAAAATGTATGCATTTTCATCAATCATTTGAGTGACCAATAATTGCCCCGTAAGTGGCCAGGAATTACCCCATCTCTGGGGTAATTCCTGGTCACTAATTAACGACAATTACTCAAGTTCATTACGTATTGTTGATAGCATGAATATTTTATTCGATGGACATCCCAATGTGCTTCCTCCATACCAAAATTTGTAATTCTAACTTAGATAGATTTTGTGATAATTGGATGTTAATGCTTTTTGACCAGGAATTACCCCAGGTGACCCTACTTCTCAAGGAGAGCGATCTACACTCAAGGGATTTTTTCCGCTTTTTTCCCGTTTCAAACCACTGATAGTCTAAGATACCACTGCAGTTTATCCACACTGATAGCGTACACTCATCACGTATATGTCAAATTAAAGCTGCTTTTTTTCTGAACGTGATGCACTATGTCCGCCCATGTAAAAGTGTCCGAAACCTATAGGCAGCCTGGCCTAAACAGGTCACATGAATGTAGTATTTCTACACTCATAGCGTACACTCATCACTTATATATCAACTTGAAGCTTTTTTTTTCTGAACGTGGTGCAGTAAGGCTGCCTATGTAAAAGTGGCCGCAACCTCTAGGCAGCCTGGCCTGAAGTTTAGGGTAAAATTTCAAATGGTTATAAAAGACGGAAAAATTGGTCGATTCTTTTGCTTTTTTCACTACAATTATTCTTAATGTGAGTACTTTTCGAAAAAAAATGGATGAACTTAAATTTCAAAAATTGCCGATAGGAGCGCTTTAGACTTTGTAGCTAAAAACAACTACTTTTTATCGTTTGTTTTCGTATTTTCGTAATTGATTCAAAGAGTTAAAACTCTAACTTAAATTTTGAGCTAAAATATCAACTAATTTCCGGTTTTCAGCAATACTCGGACCAAACGTCAAAAATTGTGTATATATATAAAAAAAAAAAAACTTTTTTTTTTACCCAGAAATTTCGTATTTTACAACTTGAAATTTTGGACTCTAAACTTCAGGCCAGGCTGTCTAGAGGTTGCGGCCACTTTTACATAGGCAGCCTTAGTGCATCACGTTCAGAAAAAAATTAGCTTTAATTTGATGTATGAGTCATGAGTGCACGCTATGAGTGTAGAAATACTACATTCATGCGACCTGTTTAGGCCAGGCTGCCTATAAGTTTAGGGCACTTTTACTTTAGCGGACATAGTGCATCACGTTCAGAAAAAAATCAGCTTTAATTTGACATATACGTGATGAGTGCACGCTATGAGTGTAGATAAACTGCAGTGGGAACTTAGACTATGAGGGGAACAATAAATTCCAATTCAAGCCCGCTTTATAAGATTACTGTCCGTCCGTAAAGCCGCGCCTAGCACTAAGGAACCATCTCATTTAAAAAAGGGGTGATGGGTTGTGAGTGGGAGCTTTCCGAAGTTTTCAATCTAAAACTTGCATTCGCTATCCTTTTGACATATTCAACTAAACTATGTATTTGAAATTAGCATCGTTGTGTAAGTTGTTTGATGCGGCTCAAAATGCTTCTTTATTCTTTCCCCTTATTGTTATCTTACCTATCACCCCTATTTTGGTAATATCAGAGAAGACTTGACGCATGCGTAAATGCGCGGAAGGTTTTACCTAAGAAGATCAGACAGTACCTTTAAAGCTCACGTCGAAACTATGCTTAATCGCATCAAAGCAGCACGGTTACGATATCATTTTAGGTTTTGTAAAGAATAGTCGCAGTAGTCTTACCAGTTGGATATGAAGGGGGTTCAACACTCGGACGGTATTTCTATCGAAAATTCTCTTTGCTTGAAAAGGCTGATTAGGTACTGTCTGATCTTCTGAGGTAAAACCTTCTGCGCATTTACGCATGCGTCAGGTCTTCTCTGATCTTACTAAAATAGGGGTGTTAAGTACAATAACAAATAAGGGGAAGAATAATGAAAAGCATTTCGAGCCGTATCAAACAACGTGGAACGGATGCTAATTTCAAATACTTAGTTTAATTGAATATGTCAAAAGGATATAGCAAAAGTGCAAGTTTTAAATTGAAAACTTATCACCACAAAGTTATCACCACAACCATCTGCCCTTCTGGTACAAACCAGAAAACAAAAAAGTTGCAACAACTGAATCGGGGAGTGCAAAACAACATCAGTTACAAAAATTCGAAAATTCGTTTTTTGTAGAAGCAAGAAATGTGCAGAGGTCAAAAATCAAGTCAGTCAGGCTACTAATTCGAAAGATAAGGGGCCTGTTATTTGATCGTTGACCGTAGAAACAATGCTAGAATTAAGACGTTTTTTTTCTCTCCTGAACAATTTCAAGTTCCTGACTGACATTGTTTTTGCACTCACCAATTCATACTGCAGCAATAGAACTTTGAACTTTCAATTACTCGCAATTTCGGTTTTGTCACACAACCCCCTAATCTCCTAAGCCCTTCAATTAACGCGAATTGTAACTTCTTAGTAAAAATTCTGATCAGCCGCTTGAAAAGTATAAATTGCGTATAAATGAAGAAAAAAAGTAGATTATTTAAGTTTTTTCATTCTTTGAAAAGCCTTGTAGTTAAAAGCTAGTAAAAATTACTTCAAACTATTCAATCTTAAAAGTTTCTCAATATCAGATGTATACTTTTTAGCTATTTGCAATGATTTTGAAACATTGTAAAGGCGTTTTCGGACACATGATGGCACATTTTTGTTATGACAATGTGAACAGCTGCTGCAGAAAGAAAATCACAGTGAAAAATGTATTAGCATTTTTATGTGATTTCTTAAAAGTGATGGTTAGGGTAAAAATGCTTTTTTCGAACAATAACTGGGATTTCAAGGAATTGAAAATCATCCAAACTGCTCTCTAAGGACGGCTACATGAAAGAATAAAGACTAGAAGACTAAGTATAAATATAGTTACAGTTGTGTCATTGCGCTTATTATGATTCACAAATGCAAAATTTACAAATGCAAAAAAAAAAAAAAAAAAATCCCGAACTGAATCTCGATTAAGTAAACAAAAATACTATGAACATTTAGAGTTCAAATTATGCATTAATAAAACTTAATTATGGGTTTATTCTTTTAATATAGCTTTTATTAAGTTTTAAAAGATGGAAAGCTCTATATAGCCTACAATAATCGGTGATATTAAATTATTTTTTAATCCTTTTTATTCAAGTTTGCAATTTTAGCACAGCTTTGTTCGATTTAAGTTTTTAAATTTTTTTTTCTATATCCGTTTTTCTATCTATTCTAGATCAGTTTTTCAGCTGACTTACCTCAGTTGAAAAACTGATCTAGAACATAAAGCAAAATAATCGTAACCACTATGTTAGTTTAATTGATATTATAAATATTTAATTTTGCGTAACGCATTAAAATTTGAAAATGTTCTGCTGCCAGACATATGGAACGTTCCAGTTTTAACATTTTAATGATTTCATTCATTTTCAGAATTCGGTCCAAAACATGCCACATTTTTTTTTTTTTTTTTGCTTATTTTACATTGACCTGGGCTTTTAAACCAATCAAAATAGACAACACAATAGATTACAAACTATCATTAACGGTACAACTATCACTAACTATCAGGGTTGCCAGACGTCCCGGATTTCAAGGGACAGTCCCGTTTTTTGAAAAATTGTCCCGCGTCCCGGGGAACCTTGATACGGGACGGCTAAAGTCCCGTATTCTGGCTAGAGGCAGCATTTTAGAAAACGAAACATTATTTTTGGAAAAAAAATGAAGTAAAACAAAAAATATGAAATAGAGTGATAAGAAAATTGATTGAATTGTAATATTTCCTTCCTTATTCTGAAGTAATGTTAGTGTTCTATTCATTTAGCGCATTAGAAATTGTTGTTACAATCAATTCAACAAACGTTCGTTGTAAAAGTGGTGTATCTCCTTGTAAATGATTTTACTATGCCTTACTGTATAAAAAGCCCTTCCCAATTTTTTAGTTATGAAAGTAATATATATGTTCAGCTACTATTAGTCACTAGATTTTTTGAGTCAATCAATTTCAATCTTTTGAAATTCGCTTCGCTTCGCTTTTATACTAAAAGATGTAGCTAAATATTATTTCATTTAGCAAACAAATACGCGTTTTAAAAACATGACGATAAGATAATTTTTACAATGAGCGACAGAAATGTAAATTACAGTGAACTTTATGGCAACCTAAAGACCATCAAAACTTAGAAAGCATTATTGCAGCAGTAAAATCAAGTAGCAAATAAGACTTAAAAAAAAAAAAAGAATTTTTCGACATTATATAAGAATAATTATCATGTTATAATATTGACAAAACTATACAGTTTTCCCCCAAAAGATATTGAATACTAATTTTTTTATTGTTTTAGGTTAATTTCTTGTAGTGAGTTCAAGTAGTACGGTTTAATTTTCTATGTCTACGCAATTGTAATCAAAATTTTTGTTAATGTAACTCATTAAATTATTTTGCATTCAAATTTCCCCATTGGTACGTCCAGCTTTTTAAAAAGGTACATACTAAACATTAGTCATCAGTAGAAGCGAATATTATATCATTCACGCCAAGACAGGCCCTTCATTTGAGACATCAGAACTGGTGGTCAATGGCCTCCCCCCTGGTTTTGGGAAATTGATGTCTTTACAAAAAGTGGGAGTGGCTATCCCGTTTTTTTTGGTATAATTTACATTGAAATTTAGTATAATTTACCTTTTGTGCCCCCCCCCCAACCCCACCGGCAAACTTTGAAATGAAGTGCCTGCGCCAGGAAAAGGGGGTTAATAACAGGGAAATACGAATGTTCACAATTATTAGTGTTAAACCTTTTCCCACTAATATTCATGACGAAAAAATACTATGCAATGTTAAAAAATGAAGTTTTTATTCACATTACCATTGGGTATTTTTCTCTTCATTTATATTTGTAAAAAACGCTTAATATTAAAGGAAAGGTTATAAAAATTCAACCTTTAGACTTCATCTCTCAACTCCCCCCCCCCCTTAAGAGCCTGACCCGTATTTTCAGTTCTTAAATCTGGCAACCCTGCTAACTATACGAGCAATTTGTTATAAAAAATAACAAAGATACGGACGAATAGTGAGAGCTAAAAAGAAATCATTGCCCTTACGGCGTACGGGCAAGTCAGTAAAGGCAAAAGCCGTGACCGGCGTACGCTCACGTATCACGTCAGGTATTTCATCTTTAAGATTGCCACTGTGCCAACGTCTCGCTCCCCTGTTCTAAACCAACCCGGACCTTCTCTCCGGTTTTCTTGAGCACACAACGGCTAAAAGCCGTTCGTACTCCACCAATTTTTAAAGAACAAAAGTATTACCAGAACTTACTAGCACTGGTGATACTATACTAGGAGTATACCGGATAAAAAAGTGTTCCAAATGTATTTAGTACCAAAAAGCAAAGTGGTGCAAAAGCTAGTCATATTTTGAGCTCGAAGTGGTTTGAAACTAACTTCAATGCAATAATACCTTTGGGCAATTCCATCGTTACAGACGTAACAATCGCAGACTTTGAACACAAATAATTCTGGTTTGGGCTGATGAAAGTCTTCAATTTTTTTTTCCTGTAGTGTAACTTGATGATGTTTATGCTACATTAAATTTGCGTGCAGATTGCTTAATTACAAAAAAATACAGAAATTAAAAACTGCCTGTTACAGACGTAATTCACAAAACAGCAAAAACTCGACTATGTCATACAACTTACAATATTCCTCTGAATTATACGGAAATTTTGAACTTTTTTTTTTAAATACGTGTTCTAGAGACTTCAAGCTTTCTAAAACTATAAAGATTGTGTGGATTTTGACTGCCGAATTTGTGAAAAAAATTCATAAACTTGTTACGGACGAAACAAAGTGGCGTTACAGACGTAACATCTCTGATTTGAAAGTAGAAAACAGTATTTTAAAGCAGGAATAAACAAAGATTTTTGTGCTAAAACAATACAGTAGCATTAATTAACACATTATTTGAATATTTTAAGTTATACTGTAACAGTTTTAGAAAATTTGGGTAAGTCTGGGGGAGTTGAGAGCATATGCCGATATGTCAATATGTAACAATAAATTAATGCATCTTAAGACAATTATTTTCAAGAAAGATTGACACAAGAAAAGTTTAGAAGGGCCTTCACACAAATTTATTTATTTGTATTCTTAAAATTAATGCATAATGGGGCTGCTACATAAAAAAATCGGGAAAAGTAAATTCCTCCCTAGAACCAGTGATTGGTCTTAGGAGAACTTAAAAATTTGAAAATGTTGGATGATATAGCAGAATACTAGTACCAAACTAAAATTTAACCTTCTTGGTGACAGTTGGTCAATTTTGATAATTTTTTTTTTTGAATGAAAAAATGTGTCCTTTTTCGTCCGACGTTCTCGAAATTCGAACGGCATTTTCGTATTCTGTTCGAAAACAATGCACTTCCCGGTTTTTTTCAAATTCGCGATGTTAGCCCACCGTTCTTCCAATTTTGGCGTCATCTTTAAAACATTTTCCTGGGGCATATAAATAATTTTAACTTTTTCTGCAATGGAGATTGCACACTGAAAAAAGGAAAGAGCGTCGTTGACAAATGCTGTTCTAGATCTTACTCTCTACCAAACCTGGTGCTTGACCATACCCCCAACTCCATTCACAGCTCCCTTTCCATGTGACGTAGCAAAAAAATGCCAGTTGAGGTATAAATTATAATCAGTTATACCATATGTGTATTTTATTAATCTTAAGAAATAAATTTCAATTACATGCCGACATAATTAAAAATTTCAAAATCAGAATACCAGAAAATTTAGTACTCGTACCATATTATGCTATATACATGTATTGCTCATCCTGTGCTTTTTACCTATTTAATTGGAAATTTACTTTTACTACGGACGTAACATAGAGCCATTTGTTATGTCCGAAATGTTACGTCTGTAACAACATTAACTTAAAAACTAAATCACTTGAAATATTTTTAACTATGGTGGGCGATTACTCTAAGAATTTGCCAAAAGGACCATTAAGGTTTTTTTTTTAATTTTGATTTTTTAGGACGTAATGACAACTTTTGCTTCTTTTTTGTTACAGACGTAACATCAAACTTCTTTTTTTCAAACTTCAATTACACCATTTAGATCAATTTAAAAGAAATTAACGAATACATATTATTATAGTACCGTCTTAGTAGTTAAAATTGTGCTACAAGTAGTTATTTTTGTTTTTATTTTTCGATGAGAAATATGCATTTGAAAATGTGTTCTTTTTTCTGATTTTTACAAGTTCGTGAATATCGTACTTCCAACTAAGAAAACAAGTATTATTCTAACTCTCACCAAAAAACCAATGCAGGATTCTTAAAATATACATCCTAAGCTTTGAAATGATGTATAACATAGCAACATAACTTCAATGTGAATTTTTGACCAATTGGTTTCACTTTTCATGGAATGGCCCCTTTGCGATAGGCAATTCATCTTATATCTTTAAACGAACAATTCTTGTGTGTGTGTGTGTATATATATATATATATATATATATATATATATATATATATATATATATATATATATATATATATAAAAACAGAACACATAAATACATATAATTAAAAAGGGGGGGGGAATTAAAATCCCAAAAGACATAAAAATACATGAACATCAAAGCCTGTACTGAACTGTCAGCGCAAAGCCGCTAGAAACAAAACAACACATTAATATTGAAACAGGCAAATAAAATGAAAAGATGAAAAGATGAAAATCTTTTCATCTTTTCATTTTATTTGCCTGTTTCAATATATATATATATATATATATATATATATATATCGGATCTCGAAAACGGCTCTAACGATTTTGTATCATTTTGTATTTAGATGAAGTTTTGGTTTTTGAGTTCATCTACGTCTGCGTTTTTTCTGTAAAAACGCGAGTTTTCACAAAAAACCCAGTTTTTTGTGCCTTCATTAAAAGTTGGAGAAGCTTTCTTTTCATCATTTTCTTTATGATTACTATCATTGTTACTGTTTCATTGCAACCACATTTCATTTCATTTCACACTCCAGGGTCCCCCGTACCTAACACAGCTTCGTGGTTTAACCGAGTAGGACCCTGAAGAGCGCTCTGTTCTTAATTTTGAACCAGAACCTAGGGTCGAGCAAACCCTAGGCCCAGGACCCCCAGAGGTATCGTTTCACTTGGAGGACTTTGTGACCACGACATTTTTAACGCCTCCCAGCCACCATTAATCAAGACGGTGGATCTTTGATCGGCTGGGATCGAACCCGGGTCCCTCCGGACATGAATCCGATGCCTTACCGATCGAGTCACCACGGCCCATAGCAACCACATCTTATGAAACAATGGGTTTTATATTTAATCACATCAGCGTAAATTTAAATTTTTATGGTATTTGGCAAACGAGTTTTGGCAACACGTTAGAATTGTTATTATGTTAAAATGTTAAAGGGATCAATCAAAATAAAGTTATTGTAATGTGATTTTACGGTGCGCATCGTTTAAATAAGGTTGTGTTTTTTCTAATAAATTACGGCTGTTTTTAATTACTACCAAGGGCTTAAAAATCCTTTACAAGTTTATCTAAATAAGTACTTCGAACTTTAGCAAAAACACGATTTTAAAAACCTCTCTTTTTTTTTAACCTAGCGGGACTCGGTCGCCAGGTACTAATGATTTATTTATCACAAAACGGTTATAAGCCGTTCTTATTCCACTAATTTTTCCAGAACTTTTGTTCTGGAAAAATTAGTGGAATAAGAGCCTATTACCAGTACTTACTAGTATTAGTAATACTATACTAGTAGTACACCGGATGGAGATTAGTGCTCTATATATATTTCGCACCACAAAGCAAAGGTGCGCGAAAGCAAGTTAAATTTTCAACTCGAAGTAGTGTAAAACTTTCTTCAATTCAAAAAAACCGTTGCGATACGCAGTTCATAATATTTCATTGAACATACAATGGTTATAAGCCGTTCTTGCTTTCCGCACATCATGATTTCTCCCCCTCATTGTCAGCGTGGAAACGGATGAAAAAACTGTTACCTCCAACACAATTTCTCTCCCTTTTCAACCAACCAACGAGATAAAAGCAAGTGAAATCCAGACCTCATTCTGGCTCAATTCGGAAGCAAAAGAAGGAAAGAATGTACACTCGGAAGCAAAAAGGGAATCACGTCGAGCAAATAAATTTTCGTCTCAATTCTCAATCGCGAGGATAGAAGAAGACTCAAAGTAAAAAGCGAAATCGGTTCTGGTTCCCAATTCCAGAACTATCTGAAGCATAAAGCTGTCACAAGCTCCTTTCTCGTAACTGGAAATCACATCCATCAAGCCACTGTGCTTCCTGACATACAACAGGTTTCACGAAGCGCCGTTTTATTTGGGAAATTCAGATGCTAAACTTCGTGTGCGTTCCTTTGTCGTTCTTTATACCCGGTTTTTCTTTTGCACCAAAATGAATTTCATACCCGGACAGAGTAATTTGATTTTGCAACAAACATGCGTTTTGGGCATGCCGAAAAGCGAGATTCCCAAATTTCAAATTTGATCTTAAAATAAGGCAAAAAAAATCTAGTTTTCATTTTGAGTTCTGTGGTGTATTGTGCGACGAATTCATGGTTTTTATGTCTTTTCCCCTCCTTTTATGTTGCAAACTATTTGCAAATAAATTTATCTGAAGAAAGACAAAATTCCTAATCAATTTTCTGCATTTCGAATTGCGACATATTGTAAGTCTTATTTTTCAAGTATATGGGCGATTCTCTGTAAACTTGTCATTTTTCACACGAAATCTGTCCGGGCACGGTTTTTTTAAATGTTCGTATAATTATAATACTATTGCTCAGAAAATGAATCTATTACTTTGGTTTGAAAGAGGGCCAATTGAAGTTTGTGTTTTTCTGATAAATTATGATAGGGGGTAAGTCCCTCGCCTAGTATAACTAGGCGAGGGACTGTGCCAGGTGACTGTGTTTTTGCTCTTTGTTGCGTAATATCTGCAAAGCTATTGGAACATAATTAGTTACGAGACTAATTATGTTCCAATAGTTACTGATAAGTTGGTACCACGCTACGACAAATGTCTTAATCGGAGCGGTGACTACGTCGAGAAGTAGTTGGAAGGTGTATGTACATATTTCGGAAAAAAAGGAAGTTTTCATTCTCTTTGTCTTAATTTTGCAATCGATCGGTCCTTGAAAGAAAATAACCCTCGTACTTACGTACATACATACAAACATATGAATCTATCTATCCTGATAAAACAAATTACTGGTTTACGATTTGAAAAATCAATGTCCAGAATTAATCCTAAATAGTATCACAAAAATTTATAAAGAATAAAAAAAAAAAAAATAATAATAATAATCTGTAAATTTTAGTGCAATGAGCTAATTGTTGAAAGACACTCTACTAAGTGGCAGCATCTGATTAGACTTGTTTTGTTTTCTATTTACTTAGTAGATTTTACATCAGCATACAAATCCTTTTTTGCCCAAAAAATCGAAATCGAATGAATAAAATTGATTATTTTCTCGTTTTTTATTATTTTTTACACATTTTGCTCAGCTTTTGTAATTTAAAAATGAAAGAACTGTCAACAAGAGTATCACCATGAAAATGGTCTTGTACTTTTTTTTTAGTATAAATAGTTGAACTAAACCACCCCACATCACATGTGTTCGGGCTGGAAGCCATTTCTGCTTATTTATTTTGTACCCAGGATTACCTGCTTCGTTCTCTATTGCTTTCTTTCAGATAGGGGTCAGTAGTAACGCTTGAAAAGTAGCTTTTCTCATCTAAAAGCATCTATAAAAGTCCGTTTAATGACGTCACGTTCGCTTTGTTTTTGTAATTTAAGCTCTAGAATTATTCGAGTAAATGTATCAGTTCGCTCGTGTGTCCTGTTATATCGTATTCGCAGAACGATTGAAAACTTTTGATGAAGCTAGTCTGACTTCCGAAAGGCTTTGCATTTACTGGTCTCACATGAAATCTTACGGAATGTAGTTTATAGTAATAATGATACCGATATTCATAGTACAGTAAACCCTCACTTATACGCCGCCTCATTTATGTGCCTTTTTTACTCATACGACGTTTTTAAATGGTCACAGCACATTCCATTAATAATGACAGTATCATTCGTTTGGGCGTCGCTCTAAAGATAAATATTTCACTTAACCGCCGAATTTTTCCTAAAATGTAAAAAATTTAATTTATTTTCTTTAAAAAATAAGCACTTTTCTTCATTTTCCTCTTTAATCTTTCGTCTTTATTGCTCACGGAAGGCATTTTTTCCGTATGAACTAGAGTTCGGAGAGGGACAAATATCTATTATGCATCGTTTTAAAGGGAACAGTTTGTATAGGTATGCTACAATTTTTGTTTTCTCTTTATCATTGTAGTTACGTTACAGTAATTGCCAAACAGTAGTGACATGTCCCTTTTCTATTGAAACATTCTTATTCATTCTTTCATTAGAAACTATGTTGCGTTTTAGTCCTTTAAATAGGCTTGTTCACTTATACGTCTCTTTCACTTATGCGCCTTTTTCTGTTGGTCTCTTGGGCCGGCGTATAAGTGGGAGTTCACTGTAACTCGTACGACAGTATATAATCATTAGGGATGCACCGAAAAATCGGCAATTAATCGGGCACTTTGCCGATAATACATTTCATTCGATTACATATTTTACATTTCTATTTCATCAGATGAGAGAGATGAATTATATTTTTAGAGTTCAACCTTAAATGCTAAGCAGATATTTCTGGTATAATTTTGCAGTCTTACTAAACTAAGATAATATTGACTAGATGCTAAAAAGGCAATGTTAGTACAAAGGAAATTAGGTTCATTTAGTTCTAGACGGAACTTCTTGTTTCTCTTAATAATATTTCGCTACTATTGCTCCTAATTTGAATTCTGTCACTGCGTTTGATTAAATTCTATCATCGCATCTATCTATAGAAGATGTCAGTACTCATGAGTCAAGCGGTGATAGGTCAGATATTTAGTCTTAAAGTGAAAATAAGAGCTTAGAAAAAAAATTCTACATTTCATAAAACTCACTCATTTATATCTTAATAAATAAAACTCACTCATTTATATCTTAGTAAGATATAAATGATGCATTTTACTATTTGTCATACATTTTCAGTTTTATGCATGAAATATTTATGTTATCATTATGTTATTTATAGAAAACTTCTTTTTATCATCTAGAGCACTTATGCATTTTTAATGGCGTACGTTTCCTTTTATTTTACTCTATAAAACTTTCTAGTGCAGTTGGCACATGGGGAAATTAAGATCAACCGTTTCTCTGCAATTTCTATTTCTGTGATTATAAACTACTTATGTTCTTGTCTTTTTTCCAGTTAAGTCACTTGTAATACAAATTACCTGTCAGATTTCTGCTTTTTATTTTTTTCATTCGAAATGGAAAAACTTCTAGTTTTTTTTCCTTCCTCCTTGACCTGAAAAAAGCTGTCAAAGAAACAAATTGAGCGGGATTCAAAAACAGGAATTGATTTTGTTTTTAGAGAATGTTCTTTTTTCAAGGAGTTTTTTTTTTCTGTTCTTCTAATTTTTACTCTTTATGATTACAATCAATTAAAATCCGAGATCATTCCTATGATTCACAGAGAGAACAAATTGTACAATTCAACACTTAGTTTTGAAAAATATTTCACCACTTTTTTCATAAAAATAATATCTTCATTCATACGTACTTCGTGAAAATAAAGTGCACAAAACTGGCAATAAAAGCAAAATTAATGATGTCGGCAGATCAGAAAGTTTGCGCAAATACTACATGAAAAGTCCTTTTTATTTTCAAGCAAATGTCATGTTTTTATTCTATAAAGCTGAGAAGCTTTTCTTCTCATGAAATTTTATTTTAAGTGAAAACTTAAGTCAAAAAGATTTTGAAGAATGATTGGTTAAACTATTTTAAAGTGTTGACTGCTGTAAATGCGTTTTTCAAGCAATCTAACAAAATACTGATTTTTTTCGGACTTATTTGTAATATGAATTATTATTGTCCCATTTTGTACTTCTAGTGTAAACAGCACCAGCATTTCCGTCTAAATTCATATTAAATACTAAATAAGCTTATGAGATTTTTATGTCTACTTTGTGGCATATCCATCTATATAGATAAAAATGAATGTTTAACTTTGTACCTATGGATTAATCTTTGTACCTATGGATGTATGCATGTATGTATGTATGTATGAATGTCTTTTATAGACTCAAAAACAACCCTACGGATTTCGCTAAATATTTCTCAGTGTGTTTGAGTTCTCACTGGGCATATCAAGAGACCAATTAGAAAAGGTATTTTTTTATTCAAATTTTAGTTGAAACTTACCACACAAAATCTCTAATTTTTTAAAGGCTTTCCTCCATTCAAATATTTTTATTGCTTCACCTCAACTTTTCCTCGATAGCTAATTTTTGCGTTTGATATTGTCCTTGCTTCGCGTGGTTTTCTGAGGCTTCTCTCAATTTAAATAGTTAAGAAATGTTTCTTTCGTGAGTATTCACCCTTGAATATTATAATACTGCTGGAAATTGGATTTCGCATGTTGCATTTTGACCCGCGCGACGCCGGGCACGTCCACTCGTGTTGAATAAGTTAGCTACGAAACGAGATATTCATGTCGCAGCGATTTCAATCAAAATGCCGCCAAAATTTCTCGTGATTTGGCAAAATGAATTCCCTGCAAGCGTTTATCCAGCAGAAAAAAAACATGGTTTTTCATAAAGTTTACAAATACCTTTGTGCTATTGATGTGGAGAAAATTTACAACGTTAAGGAGGCAAAGTTCTTTTTTTTTTTTTGCATTGAAAAAGGCGTTCTTTGTAACGCCGAAACACGTGTCTGCAGTACCCCTGCTTTTTTGTGCCTCCTTAACGTTGTAAACTTTCTCTACATGGTTTTTCATGGTTCTGTTCAACAGTTGTTGGTGATTTTGACATGATTTCACTAAGCAATAATTTCTTATTTTGTCACAGTTTCATTAAATAGTTTCTGTTTAATTGTTTCAATTAACAGAATTCAACACGGCTTTGCTAAACTGGTATTAGAACAGTTCCAATGAACTCGGGTGGAGTATTTTTTTTAAGTAACCAAAATGTGGGAAAAATAGTTCTGTGACTTTTTTCAGTCCTGATTCTGTCTACTGATTTAGTGGTTTTGCAAAATGTATTGATATATTCAAAATTCAAGAGTGAACCTTATTGTAATATAAGTTTCTGTTGTAAAAACTATAGTTGTTGAATTTGGATCTTTATGATGAAAAATAAATGAAGGGCCAGGGGGAAAAAAGATGAAAGTCACTCTTTCGTCGTTTGAGATATCAACGCTATATAGGGGTTATGAAGGAGTAATATCATCTGGTAGAACAACAAGGGGGAAAAAGATGAGAATCGACCGAAATGTGCATGAAATCTTTGTTAACTATACAAGGAGTTACGAGAAATCAAACTTTGTTCTTCATTTTTCTCGAAATCGCTTTTTTGTCACTTTCATCCTTTTGCCCCCTGGCTCTTCAAATGATTTTTTACCAACTAATAAATAGTTTAGTTCAAATGCTAGTCATCGTGTGAAATTATATACATATGCAGCACTTCAGAGGGGATAAAATACTTAATACCTTACCCTTGAGTGAAGTGTTGTTTTCGTTGCATTTTTTAGCGCACTTTGTAGTCATTTTTTTTCGGCCCATTTAAGCTTTTGCAGTGGTATTCAACTTGCGACATATACGAGACTCATGCAACTAGCAGGATTTTTGTGATTCGTCTAGTAAAGGCAGTCAACAAACTTTGGAAACAGATAATTAAATCTCAACATGATTTTTCATTGTTGCTAGTGCATATAAAAATTGCCCAAGTAATAAATGAGCAATTAAATATTTTGGCAGTAAAAATCAGATATTTATGGAAATGGACTTCGCACCAATTCGTCATTTAGTGAAATCAAGTCTAGAGAGTTCCCTTTGCTTTGATAATAAAATCTACATTTAATATGTATTCAAATAAACATTAATCTGTGTCTCAATTTTTTAAATGTATTTGCATAGGTGCGTGCGTGTACATTCTTTTTTCATATTTAATACAATGTGTAGGAAGTTTACCCTTTGCCCCCACTTTCAAAAATGGAAGGGTCGGGTGAATAGAAGTGAAGAGTCTTTTCCTGTCCAGCTAAAACAGTGCTTATGAGAATCCAGTATATCGTCGGCACCATGCTAAACTGACGAATGTGAAAAATCGCGTTTTTCAAGTTCGTTTTTCAAGTTCAAATTTTACAAATAATTAAAATTAAAATGATACCTTCGAGCAATACTTTTACACTTCAAGATATCTATAAAAGCTTGAAAATTGAAAATAACCAAACACGTCAGGTGGGAAAAAGTTATATGCAGTGTTTTGGCTCTCCTGAAAATTGCCAGTTTTCACATTCGTTAGTTTAGCATGGTGGCGACGATATACCATCTGCCCCCGGTTGATGGAATTGGCAAACGTCTAGCTAGCATGAATCTATCTGAGCGTGGTGGTAAAGTAAAAATTCATGCTCGTGTCTGTCGCTTAAATCTATGTGACTCTGATGAATTTAGATGCTAACACATATCTCGCAAAAATTGGCATTCCCGAAAACTAATTGATGCATGCAATACACCCCCAGCTCATTTTTTCTATCCATGGACTGCAGTTTCGTGCTTATTATGCACTCATTTAGCAGGAGCAAAGCTCTAGAGCAAAGAGAGCCAACAAGAACTGGTATCTATGGTGAAATATGCTCTATAAGAGGATTTTTGCCTCCAGCTCGTTTGATTCCTATTCCATGCTGATGAGTGCATAATAAGCACGAAACTGCAGTCCATGGATGGAATAAACGAGTTGGTGGTGTATTGCATGTTTCTGCCTTAGCCCTGGCTTAAGGGCGGTTACTTACTACTTTATACTAATTGATGCATTTTGTTTCCGCCTGTAAACCGGGTCTTTCCACCTCATCGGGGGTCAGCAGGAACGGGGGGTGGGGGATCATGACCCCGCCTTTTAGAACCAAAGTAGAGACAGCGTTTTGGGGAATTTAAACGATTTGTCCCCTACATTCTCCATTTATGCCAAAAATACTTCAGACCTCCCTCTTCCCGAAATGACTCTCTCCTCAACCAGAAACTGAAAAAACCCTTGGTGGTCAGACAGTACTTTGCATATTTTACTCAAATCATTGGTAGTAAATAGACTAAAATACAATTATCTAAAACAAAAACCTCATCTCTGATCAACAAACTTCAAGAAAGAAAAAAAAAAAAAAACGCCAGCAGTCACGTGTGATATATCTTTGATCAAGTATAGAGTAGATAATACGCACTGTTTATTCATCACATTCGCAGAACATTTCACAGAAGTTCCGAGTTACATGAAATCGTTTCAGCGTTTTCTTCAAAGCCCCACTTCGAACTCTCTCCAGGAGCAACGAACCGACAGACGAAACATCCCTCATCCGAGAAGTGTTCCACCGGGACCCATTTAGGGATCGTGGAACAAACGATGTTCTAGCAGCTCTCACATCATTTAACCCAGCAGAGCTTTTGTACTTGTGGAACACATAATCCGAGTGCTCTCGTAAATCCTCTGCTAGTGTCGGTATTGTTTATACCGTCCATTGTATCACCTCCTTCTAGTGGAATCTGTGCAGGAGAAATCGATGGGCTTTGGATCCAGAAGTATAAATGCCCAAATGCGTCTCCTGATAGCATGCAAAGTTGCAAATCACGTAACTGGTATTACGGGACTTCTCCCTCTCTATGAATAATGGATATCTGAATGGGGAAACTTTCAGCTTCATATCTTGAACTTTAAAATACTTCAGCTACTCTGAATACAGTAGAGCAGTTAACATCTGTTAGAAGGCCGCAGAAAAATTTTGGTTTGAAAAAAAAGCATTTTTATTGACTACAAAAATTTATGTCTGTTCAAAAGTTAAACATTTCCGTTTATTATCTAGTAGCATCATCACTGCCCCCGCCCCCCGGAAGAAAGGAATAATAAAATTGAACTCAGAGAGCATAACCATAAAAGTTCACCTAGCTCTTTAGGATAGTTTCATTTATCAATAAAAATGTTGTTACTGTCATATACCAAATGCCAGTTTTTAATAACACACTAGGATTCAAAAAAACGAAAAAGGCCTGCCACCTCGTCTAGTGGTCAGAGCAGTCTGCCACAGATGGTGTGGCCCCGGGTTCGAGCTTGGGCATGGATGTTCTTTCTCTCTCCTGTCCTTGTCCTTTCTCTGTATGAATGTGTTGTGGTGAAAGGTTGCCTACCCTATCAACGGGTCCTATGGTATGCGTGTACTGTGGAAGTCGGACTTCACACCAAATTACGGTACAGTTGGAAAAGTGAAGCAGCGCACCCCAAATTGCCAGCCTGGCTGGCACACGACAAAAAAAAATCCCAAAAAATGGCTTATTATGGGACAAAAGGTAGGGTTTGTTAAAATACCAGGTTATTGCAAATACGCGTGCAGCAGATTTTTCGCGCGAAGTCTTTTCGTCTTGCGAGAATGTGGCCATGTTTTATGGATTCCGCCGGATTATCAAGTGTCGAGTTATCCACTGTAATGTATTACACATTTCGGAAAATGAAGTTTTGTTAACATTTATTTACTGGTCAGTTTATACCCTATTGATATTCATATCATGATATGAAGAAAAATTAAGGCTGTACTCTCACATTATAAAGGAAAAAAAATCTTATAAAAATAGCGAAAATAAAACTTTAATTTTTTACCTGCAAAACATTTAAAAATCGATTATTAGAACTCTTTCTTACAGTTTCTCTATCGTTGAGACTTAGCGGGTGTTTCTTACCCCGAGGACCACATATCGAGTTAACTCATGCCGGGGAAAAGTAAAAACAAACATAGTTTGAAAAATTATCTCACGTTAAGATATAATCTTGAGGGAGCGATTGCAAGCAGAACAAAATCCCAGCAGATTACAGATCGAAAAATTTAACGTGAATTGATTTCACTCTATCTTTAATGATACTTTAGTTTTAAACGAATGTCTGCTATGAGTTTGAATCGTATGTTACAATTACTTTAGAGATAGGGGAGAGCAGTAATGAATGACCTTTTTTTTTTCTTTGGAATTGTTTCTATTGATTCTATTTTTTAGATGCTTAGAATATTTTCAGCATATATTCAGCAACATCTAAGCAGCTTTAAAAGAGGAAACAAAAAGAAAGAGAAAATGAAGAAGAAAACGTCTGTAATGAACGACTGGAAGGAAAAAAAAAACATTTTTCCATTCATCTCTACCTGTTTGGTTACATCGGTTGCAGATGATAATGAATGTGACACTATTTTAAAGTATGAAAAACATCTTCGAAATTATCTATTTTTTGTAATTACTTCGGTTAATATTTCGTGAAAATCTTTAAATAATTTAATAAGCGAAAAAGCCTTATTATCTCACACAAACCACTAGTATGAATGAATATGAGACAAGAGGCATTTTGCTCAAGCTTAACGTGATGGCTTTCATAAAGCTATTTGACGATTTCAGCTAAAATTGCCAAATGCACAAAGTTTACACAACAAGAAAACTCATAATTGTTCCATCCAGTTGATATCAATTCTTCTTTAAAATGTTAAATATGTTTTGAAAAAAAAAGCATGCCTCTGAAAGTGTCTTTTGAAAATGAACCGTTTTTAGTCTCCCTAGCGTCGAACATCATGAGTATCGCCAAGCGTCAAGCTGTTTCGTTAACTGCCACTTTTACTTTTCGTTGGATAAATTAACTATAAATGATTATTTTTCTTCTATTTTCCACTATATGTATTTATTTATATGTTGTATTTATTTGCTTCTTCTTCAATTTATACTCAACTTTCTTGATACGTAATCGCTGGAAGTGCTCAAGTATGGGTGATTCGAGTTTTGTGTTTCTCATTGTTTCTGGACAGTAGTCCAAAAGAGGGAGGCAAGTACAAGAGTTACTGATGGTTTTATGGAAATTACAAGGACAGAGCCGATCGAGGTTGATAATGACGTTATTAGAAACATGCAACAAGTTTTTCATTTCTCTCGCGGCTTTAGTATAAAATGTAACTTCTATGTCATGCTTCCGACAAGAGTAAAATGGTTTTGTATGTATAAGTTTAAAAAAATGAATTTACTTGCCATGCCGTTGAACCTAAACTCTCCAGATCTAAATGATTGCACGCTTTAGGTTCTTCTCACATTACTACCACTCTCGGTTAAATCTTTTGGTCATGATATTTACTTTAAAACAGAAACAAAGTTTCAAAAAACAGATCAATATTATTTAAAATAATTGGTAAGGAGAGACGACTGAAGTAACTCAATTCCGTTCTCTACTTTCGAATGGAACAGAACATTCGTAACAATCGACTCTGGGACTGCTACAACTGCCGAAACCTCTCAACGCTCCCCCACACAACAACGTAAAGTAGTATTCAGCGGAGAAAAATATTTTGACTTCTGTTGTGAAGAAATGAATGAAGAAAAGCTTCCTCGATTCTTTTTCCATAGGTAATTTAAAACACAATCCCGTTTCTTTTATGGTGTTCCATCTTTCTCTTTTCAACCCAACACAAAGCAATCCCATTCATTCATCTAAAGCGGATAAACTATTGATTTATTCGCATTCTCCACTCCGCTCTTCGGTCCCCAAAAACCGAAACTCTTCATTTGAATACTGGTTTAAGCAATAGGCCAAGATTAGTTGCTTCCGGAACGAGCACGGCCTTTACTGCCGCGCTCTTTTCAAGGGAATTTCGCATGAAAGCGAATAATGCATTCTTTTGTGGAAATATGAAGTCATAATTTGTAGTAATAGCATGGGGATAGATATTTAAAATGTTTTTTTTTTTGGTTGTTGCTTAGCTTATATTTTGCTGTGACATGACGTAAGGAATTCGTTGTGTTATTTTGGGTTTGTTTTGCAAAATAAGCACGGAGGACAGTAAATTGCACTATCATTTAAATTGCTGGGAAGATTTCATTTAAATAATATATTTATGACTAGAGTAAGACTATGTTAAACTAGTTCATGAATATCTCCTTCTTTTTCGTGTGGCTCCGCTAAATTATATTGTTTTTGTAAAGGGTATTTGTTTATGGTTTTTATGAATACCGTTTGGTTATAACACTGGAAACGAAACATGATCTGTGTTAAACAACTTTTATAAGTTTATATTTTTCCATTCGGATTTTGCTTTTAAAAGTTTACCCATGTAGTACAAATAACCTTTTAACCCTTTTTAAACGTTTTTAAGAGGTTGTTACAACATTGATAATCATTTTACAACTTTTAAAAAACTAAGTGTGCTACTTGGGTATGGTATTTAAGATATTTTATGGAGTAAACTGCAAAATAAAGTCAGAAACAGCAGCAGAATGTGAAATTGTAATTTTTTCTGTAAATTTGAAGCATAGAGATATGCGCATGCAATAATGATACGCTTTTAGACGGTGTTTAAAATAAACACGTGAAAAGGGAATTTCTGTCTCAGAACGTTTTACTGGAGCGTGATAAAAATCTCTTTTTAAGAAAAAGGAAAAAAAATTTCGCGACTGAGTGTAAGTGTAGATGATATATATATATATATCGAAAAGCGATCTAGACATGTATGACCAAAATGAAGTACGTTAAAATGATGAAAAATTGTAGTTTTTCGCTTTTTATCGTAGTAACTTTAGTTTTACTTCTTAGGAGGGATCGTGAACTTAAAATATGAAAAAAAAAAGATTCTTGCGTTATTTCAAACCGTTGATTTGTTTATTATCAAAAATTACAAATATTTCAAAGACCCGCTTTGCCTACAAGAGGGCTAAAGCGGATAAACTTAAATTGTGGTTTGGTCGATTTGTCATTCAAATATGAAGCAATGAATGATTAAACCAATTGACTAACTAACAGCCATTATAAAAGATTTTTTTTAAAGTTATACTTATCCAATTTGAACTGAAAATTAAACTCAGCACATTCGATTATAAAATCTAAAGAAATAATTGATTAAATCAATATACTAGCTAATTGTCATCATAAAAAAAGATTTGTTTTTCGCTTCATTTATTTACCATCTATAAAAAATACAGAAAAATTAGCATAAAAATGTTTCGAGGCAAAGCGGGTGTACCCGCTTCTATCTAATATGGCAAGAGTAGGTAACGTTGCCAGCGGTCAAGTACACATGATTTTTATCATTTGTAATTAATATTGTTTAGAAATATAAGTTAGTTTGAGATACCGTTAAAATATTTAAATATTTTAATTTGATTAGCATACAAATAAATCTCAGAGAGGGTAAAAAATTAGCTTTTAGTGATAATGGCTGCAATTTTTAAAACGTAGCGATATCTCTCTATCTGTCTATTTATCTATCTATATATATATATATATATATATATATAAATATATATATATATATATATATATATATATATATATATATGTGTGTGTGTGTGTGTGTGTGTGTGTGTGTGTGTGTGTGTGTGTGTGTGTGTGTGTGTGAAACAATATATCAACAAACTTCAAAAGTGCAGCTGAAAATTGCTCTAAAGCGTGAAAAATAATTTTATTTTTTTAAGTGTCTTAAATAAAAGTTTTGAACTCGGTCCAAAAACGTTAGGTAAACTCATACATAATAATACATCAGTTACAAATATGAATGTATAACAGCGAAATAAAATCGGTATAAATATTTCATTTTTAATTTTGAATGTATTTTCTGAAAAATGTAAACGAAATAGTTACACTCCATTATACCTATCCTTTTTATGCCCGTTTCAAAATTTATGTTTAAAAGTAGCATTGATGGCGTTCAAGGAATAAAATTATTATTTTTTACGTTTTAGAGCAAGTTTCAGTTGCATTTTTATAGTTTTTTCCTTTTTCTTTTCTTTCAAAAAAGTATTTTTGTTATAGGGTTATTCCATCGTGACTAACGTAATGTTCAGAGCTGATTTTGTAACTGTTTTTACTCGTAACTTAAAAGATAAAAAATATTTTTTAGTTATTGCTGGTGGTGGATTTACAATGTACATGGTATCTGTGTACCAAAATAAGTGTTACTAACGTAACATTTTTGCAACCCTGAAAACTAATGCTCATATTGTGGGGCAAAATTTTCTGAAAGTTAAGCTAGTGTTAAAAATTTGATAATATATTCGAAAAACGTGTAAAGTTGGTTTTTAAAAACATAAAACACATTTATTAAATCTTAATTTTTTTAGTCTTAAGTGTCAGTTTTACTCAGGATGTCGTGTGACTCAAGTTACGTGATGAACGTAACCATCGATTAACAAGCAGTAGACACATTAAAAACTATTTATTATGGCTAATCTCAGTGATAATTACAATACTTTTTCAATTTTTTTTCAATTTCTTATGTTGTATGATTTTTATTTATTTATTTATTTTTAATACTTTTTTAACTTCGGAACTTTTTTTTCCTTCCACTGAGGTTGACATTTCTATGGAATGACCCTATACACAGTTACTTTTCAGTCTAAAGAGTCATAAACATCGGCAGGACATCATCTTTGATGTGACAAATTTGAATTTTGCGCCAGTTCCTCATAGCTACTGTGGGGAACATCGAGGCTTCTGGGAGGCTCTAATGGCAACAAGCTGAGTACATTAATTATATTTTCCTTGGGAGGCGACGCGGGATTTTCATTTTGTTCTTTTAGTAATGTGTATTTTGAGCTGATTTTTCCTAAAATACGATTTAAATCGTCTCAAACCAAATAAGATTGCAAAGCAATCCTCGGGGTTTGAGAGCAGTGACGAGCAGAGGGTTCAACAAGTGCCCTTTAACAACTTGCACAAGTATAACACAAACTATGGATACATGATCCAAGAAGTAACATGTAAAATCATGGAGCGTAAACAATAATTATGATTCGTATCATATCTCAATATGAAAACTAAAGTATTTTTATGAAACAAAATGAAACCTATATGGTATGTGAATGTCTGTTGTGTAAATAAACTACGAGAATTATACATAAATGGAGGATTTATTTTAGCTTTGACATTTTTATTCAAGTAAGAGTCCAGATTTCAGAAAATATATGAGCAAAAGTTAAACGGATTTGTGGAGATATCTTTCAGAATATTTTACTTAAAAACGCTAAATTAAAAACCGTAACTTCTACACTCAAACTGGAGCAAAATATATAGTTTATAGTTTCGGGAATAATTTATGATTACTATTCTGTAAATGTTCTTTAACCACTACAAAAACACATTAAATATTACTTATTGTAAATAATATTTTCTTAAAAATAAATGTGATTCTCTATTCTTATAGAAGCTGTTGATAAATCTTGAAAATAAATTTAGGACGTAATCAAAAATATAGTTAAAAGCGTAATATTTTTCGAATAAAATCGCCTTTCAAAACATTTTTTATCTAAAATTTATTTTTATTATTTATTTGATTATTGTTGATTTTCCTGACTTGTTAATTCTTGGATAGACTTCTCCAAAAACAGGGGGGAGGGGAGGAAGGATTACCCTTTCGATTTTTTATGATATGAAAGTTCTTTAGTCAAAGTCCAATTAAAGATTTAAAGTGTAAAAGCTTACTTTCATCGTAAAATTATAATTTTAAGAACGAAAAATATTGTTTAAATAATTAATGAATTAATAGTCAGAGCTCTTAAATTAATTTCTCTCTCTTGATTTTTTTTTCAAGTAAAGAAATGATAGTTATAGTAATAATAAGTCCTGTAGTTAAATTTGAATTTAAACTTTTAATACTTTTAAAAATACTTTTAATGACAGCAAAAACAGACTTTTAAGATTAAAGAAACATTTTTCGTTATTTCTTTCCTACATTTATTCATTTATTTTGTTATACTCAAATCAACCCAATTTAATTTTTTTAGTAACGAACATAAAAGCACAATAAATGTTAGATGATGAAAATAACAAAAATCAAAACTATAATAATAATTGACTTAATAAAAATAAGGTTTTCCACCTTGTACTTTCTTAATTACGAAAAAAATATGAAACGCAAAAGCTATAAAATGGTAATAATAATAATAAGAATATAATAATAATAATAGCATTGATGGTAAAAAAAAAGTTCTAGGAGAATTCTCAGACTGAATTTAAAGAAATCTAAAACGCATTTCACGACATTATCAAAACAGTCTATTTGAAAAATGTAGTTTCTTCCAATGTGTTCAAATATAGTAAAGTGACAATTTTAACAAAAATCAAAGTAATAATACACAAATAAAATTTATAAATATTAACACATTTTTTAACTATATCATATCCTACACTAATGTTAATATTACGGAGATAATGTGGGAACTTTTCCCATGTACCCCTAGATGCTGTGTTCACAAGTGAGCCAACATTTTGATTAGGAAGTGGGTCCGAGCGTTTAAAGATGGCTGTTATAATGTGCACGATAAGGAGAAGCAGCCTAGATTTAGCGCACAGTGACTATCACCTGTTTGTTGCATCTGAAGCAGCACCTCAGTGACCAGTGCCACGAATATAATAATGATGTCAAAATGACCGTGATACAGTGGCTGATAAGGCAGGCAACAAATTTCTTTGATGAGGGAATTCAAAAGGGAATTGGACGATATAATAAACGTCTTAATATTGGTGTCAAAATATGAAGAAAAGAAGTTTAAAGTATGGGGTTTCATGTAAAATAAATACAAAAATGTCATAACTTTTTTTTTTATTTGTACCAAAACGGTACTTACTTTAAAAATACGACTCGTATAATAACAAGTTCGGGGACAAATTTTACAAAATAATAAAAAACATTTATTCGTAACACTCACAGAAAAAAAAACTCAATTTCTGTGTTAAAATAAAAATACACTAATGAGTTTACGTTTTAACTAAGACTTAACTCAAATATCTTTTTTGCGACGTTTCACTCATTATCGTAAGAGGAAAGTCTTCGATTAGAATACTCTGTCAGATCGCGGGGTCAGCGCCTAATTTTACTAGTGAATTTTTTATTTTTATGCCTAAGTAAGGAATAAGGTTTCATTTATGACGAGCTTGCCCGAGGTAGAATGAATAATTCATTATCTTGTTATTTCAGTGATTTTTATCCAGAGGAGTTTTAAACAGCATTAGCATGTTGCTTGTTCATCGTGTTTAGGTTTCAAACTATTTGGATGTGAGCAATTTGATTTGGTAATTACACAATACGAATTTGCTGATAAAAGATGTGATAAAAACAATGCTAGTCACAACTTGTAGATTAACTAATTAGGTATACTGTTAAGAATTTTCCTGAAATTTTACTGTAAAAGTTACTGGCATTCATGTTGCCAGTAGCTTTTACCACTAAATCCTATTTTACTGTTAAATTTTATGGTCGAAAAAATGCGAGATACTTGCTTAGATTCCATTAAAAATTAAAAAGAAAACCGACCCCGATTGCCGACCTCAAACGGTCAGAAAGCATTTTTAATTTGAATATATTTAACTTTTTCGAGAGGACATGGTAAACACGGAGAAGCAACGATAATCCTTGCTAGTAAATTTTGCTAGTCGCAAAAGCTGAATAAAGAGGGAAAATTGAAAATACTATATAAAATCAATTACAAGTATTTTAATTGTTAACAGAGAGAAACTGGCAACAGATAAACATTTTAAATCATTGAGTTTTCTTTACTTGTCGGCCAACATAGAAATCGCCTTGCAATCGCGTAAAGGCATAGTCGCATTTGCTAAAAAGCATTATAATTCGAGTTTTATATAACATGTAAGTTCCAAACATATTCTACCAGACTCAAAATATTTTGTTCTTCCTTTTGACATTATTGCTTTAAATTTTCAAGTATGTTTTCACTTCAAAAATCACGAAAATCGTGTTTAATAAATATCATCGTCAATTAATGTCATTCGAAGACATGACCAAGCAAAGAACACTCTCGATATTTCAAACCAAAAAAACTTTCAAAATTGGTCCATCCGCTAAGGCGCTAGAGTGCCACAGACAGATAGATACACAGACACACGAGCTCGTCTAACTTATAACCCCCTTCCTTGCTGCTTCGGGGTTTAAAAAGTGCGAGATATGAGCGGCAAGGATCAAACCGAGACCTTAGATTCGCAAACCAGTTTTATTATTCACCATAGTACGCCAAGTGGTGTATCCATTGGCGCTGCAATCGTTTATTTTTCTGTGCGTTTAGGAAAAGATAGAAAATGAAAGTATTTTTTTAAAGCATTTAATGATAATTACGTATTATATTGTTGCTTATGTCTCCTTGACATCTTAATTGCAAAGTAAATCTTATTTTTTCCGTGACTTCGAAGCCCCCAAGTACTACCGTTTTGACATCTTATTTTTGAATTTTTTTTCGGACAAAAAGTTTTGCTAAAGAGAGGAATGAAGGCGAGTATTTTTAAGAGCAGCGATAGGCAACCATTATTTCAAGTCGATAGCGGTAATTTTTTGAACCTTGTTTTCTGCCTGAGTAGAATTAAAAAACATTAATTCCAGGAATAAAACTAGGTTTAACGTCTAAATCAAAGGCTATTTGAATTTTTTCCAAACTTTTCATAGTCAATGCAAATATTTTGATGTGAGTTATTATAACATTATTCTGGCAGTTCAAAGAAATTGCTTAATAAAGTATTAAAGTCTTCTTCGATACGAGATTACCTACAATTTAAAGACAACATAGCCTCGACGTAACTGTGTATGCAACAAATCCGTTCAAATCTGTCGTGTATGCATCCCCCCCCCCCGCCACGCGCGCACACGTACAGTCGATTTATTCATTTATTTTGTTACACTCAAATCAACCCAATTTAATTTTTTTAGTAACGAACATAAAAGCACAATAAATGTTAGATGATGAAAATAACAAAAATCAAAACTATAATAATAATTGACTTAATAAAAATAAGGTTTTCCACCTTTTACTTTCTTAATTACGAAAAAAATATGAAACGCAAAAGCTATAAAATGGTAATAATAATAATAAGAATATAATAATAATAATAGCATTGATGGTAAAAAAAAAGTTCTAGGAGAATTCTCAGACTGAATTTAAAGAAATCTAAAACGCATTTCACGACATTATCAAAACAGTCTATTTGAAAAATGTAGTTTCTTCCAATGTGTTCAAATATAGTAAAGTGACAATTTTAACAAAAATCAAAGTAATAATACACAAATAAAATTTATAAATATTAACACATTTTTTAACTATATCATATCCTACACTAATGTTAATATTACGGAGATAATGTGGGAACTTTTCCCATGTACCCCTAGATGCTGTGTTCACAAGTGAGCGAACATTTTGATTAGGAAGTGGGTCCGAGCGTTTAAAGATGGCTGTTATAATGTGCACGATAAGGAGAAGCAGCCTAGATTTAGCGCACAGTGACTATCACCTGTTTGTTGCATCTGAAGCAGCACCTCAGTGACCAGTGCCACCCCCCCCCCCCCCACGCGCGCACACGTACAGTCGATCTAGTGTTCACATCAACTTGGAAAGTAGATCTTTCATCAATTTAGGTTGCCGGCCGTTTTTTAAAAGGATACAAATCATACTACATCACGTTATAAACGAGACCCCCCCCCCTCATGTAGCTCTGTTAACTCTCTAGGAAGCCGCAGAGCGTGACTGGGAAGTCCTTTTGCATCAGTAATACTCCCCAAACTTTGCGTTCTGCTGTTTTAAATTAAAAAATGAAGAAAATGTCTAAACAACACTATTTGAGTTTTTTTTACTTCCAAAGACAATGCAAATATTAGGTTGGTGCGTATGAAATGTTGGATTCTCTTTACATGCGGACGTTTGTCTCCCTGTTTTCGTTATACTTTTGTCTTTGGCATAACCTCATTCATAGTCGTATTGTCCATTGCCAGAGACTCATTTCAGCAAAATAGGTTTTCTCGAAGGTCTTCCCTTTTGTTATTTCTTTTGAGTTTATTGCCGATATGAATTCTGCCGACACACAAAACAATTGCGAAACTGAACGAACTGGAATATGAAGTTTTGCAGCATCTACCATATTCACCGGATCTCTCGCCGACCGATTTTCATTTTTTTAAGCATTTAGAGCTGTTTTTAAGGGGCAAACACTATGAAAATGAAGACAGTCTAAAAACTCGATATCAGAGTTTATTAATTCTAAAGACCAAAATTTTTTTAAGACAGGCATCTACGCTTTAAAATCTCGTTGGGAGAAGTGTATTGAAGCGAATGGAGCATACTTTGATTGAATAAACAGCTTTTGAAGAAAGATATGCAGTTTTATACAATCACTTAAGAATCCGACTTTCATACGCACCAACCTAATAATTTTATCGGCGAGTGCGAAAAATAATGTGTTTCTCGCCAAGGTTGCTACAAAACAAAAACATAGCCTTTTTTTGCTTTGTAAAATGGACGAAAAATAAGATTTTTTTCATCTAAGTGTGATTTCGTAAAAAGTAGTTTTGACTTTTTTTTAGCAAAACAGTGAAATACGATTTCTTAAAAGCATTTTTTGTCTTTTGCAGATCGATGGTACTGGTACCAGCAAGCGAAGTCACAACTTCTGCGGAACGCCGAGGATGACCGAAACTATAATGTCGCCAAGAATGTTATACTATTCATTGGTGACGGCATGGGAATGACAACTGTAACCGCATCCCGCATACTACGGGGCCAGAAGAAAGGGCAAACGGGAGAAGAAAACGAACTCGCTTTCGATAAATTCCAGTACGTGGCTCTGGCAAAGGTGAGAACTGATAATTTCTATGTTAATCATCAGGTTTACATGCATGTGAATAAGTTTAAGCATTTGGTGTAAGCATTTTCTTAGACGACAGAACATCGATGACCGAAAGATACTCGACAAATGAAGGGCTTGGGAGATGAGGGGGTAATGTGACAAAACAGAAATTGCGAGTAATTCAAGTTTAAAGTTTTATTATTGCAGTTGTTGCAGCTTTTTCGTTTTCTGTTTTGTCATTAGTGTGCGTATGAAAATGGTTTAATGATATCTGGGTCATTTTCACCATATGCTTACATTTCAGAATTTTTAAGTATTTTTTTTTAACTTGCTATTTTCTTTTAGAATCACTAACAGGTGTTTTGTCACATATTTTAGGTGTGTGAAAAAGTAATTGGTTGTACACTTTGATGCATAATTAAGTATTCAAATGCTGTTGTAAAACTTTAAGTTGCAAGGAAAATTGTCGTCCGTTACCACACAAAATCAATATGAAATCTCACTTTTACACTATATCATAGCGCCTAGAACCAACTTCATTTGAAATTATTTGCATCCCTGAAGCTTAAAACGATGTTTTGGTCATTGAAATATTGATCAAAAACTGTATGGTAACGGACTTGACATTTGGTAACGGATTTGACCAGTAACGGACTTGACATTTCAACCAAAATGTCAAATTATGGCTAGGTTATCGAATTAAAAAATTGAACAACAATATGCATTTTCTTAGAGTTGTATAATAAACAATATTTTGGGGTAAAAGTTGAGAAAAAATAAAAATTAATACTAAAATCCTTGGTATCAGACTTGACAAAGAATAAAAATACGCTCCTGGAATTTTGTGCAAAACGCCACAGCAATACTTCTCGACTCAGGAAAACAAAATGGTACGAAATAGTTACGTCACTAGTTTGTTAAGTTAACTGAATACGTGTTACCATCTTTTGACTGCAATAAATACCATTTAGCTAAAATAATCTTAGGATAACGGACTTGACAAGAACTGCCGGACAAAATATATTCATACATTTCTTAATGAAAAAAAATTACTATTGTCAATATTTATTATGAATATCATACACTAATAGTCAATATATAAAAATAATTTGTTGTATATACTTTTTTATACAATTAAGGATATAAAAAAAAAATTATTGAACTTGCAAAAATTGGAAATGGACAAGCGTTTTTGCCTTGATTCTCATTTTTAAAGACTTAAATAAAAATAAATAAATAAATTTCAATATTGTTTTGAGTGGTAGAATTTTTTTGGGAGTATTTCTTACAAAAAATAATTGTTGGCATTGAATTTAAAATATAAGTTATGCTTCAAAATCGTCTTTTTAACCTCCGGACAGCAAATGAAAGCGAATTTTAAAAATGACCCATCTACTTTTTGACGCGTCAAGTTTGTTTAGTTACATGTATCCATTGTTTACCATTGTTCAGGGTGTTCATTTTTCAAAACGTAACATAGCCCCTTCATCTTCCAATCTCTTCAAATCTCAATATGAATGATCATTAATGGACAAAACACATTCATAGCTTTTGATTGCATGAGGATTATAATAAAATGAAAAATTATACTCCTGGACTACAGTAAGTTGTTTTTAAACTACTTCTAGCTGGTAATAAAAGCCAAGCGGTGCGAATGACATGTAGTCGTTCAGGATATTTTTGAACCATTTCGGTTTTCTTTGAGCCACTTCAATATTTTTATTATGTTCGAATTTGAAAAAAAACTAAAAGGCCCCAACTCAGCTGGTAAGGTTGTTAAATCAGTGTTCTACTCTTTATTTCAGCACAAAAGCTCACAAATTGTACACAGTAAATTATAAAATGCTTCAAATCTTGTTACTATTTAGAAGCTGTTTTGAAATGCTGATTTGAAGTAAGATCAAATCCAACAGATTTTTCAAATTAAGGGACATTATACTGATTTATGAGACATTTTATATCCTATATCTGGCGATTTTCTCAGTATTTTTACCAGTTTATTTCGTAATATTTCAGAAAACGACAAAAGGTAAAAGGGCCAATCCATGAGAAATAGGACATAGACATCAAAATATGAAACTCACTTTATAGTAACATGTTATATGTCATTTTATTCACAAGAAAGCATAGTTTCCTTATTCAAAGTGTAAAATATTCTAGTTTTTACTGTAAACATGGCTTCAACGTCCTAAAGTTGCGGTTTTTTTAACCCATTTTTTCAGTAAAAAATTATCAACTTTCCAGACTAGACCCTGGCAACACCGGGTTAAATTTGGAAGATAACGAATTATAGTGCTTTAGTAAGCACCCCCTTTGCCCTTTTCCAGCAATCAATTTCTTTGTAAGTTGTATTAGTTTTTAATTACAGGCAGGCAAAATTATCTAGAATCTTTGTAACGACTATAACCGGAAACAAGTATTTGTTATTCTGTAACAATAACTTTGAGATAGAAGTTTGCCATTTAGGTTTTACAATGTACTCATTCATTCTAAAAACGTGCACTATTAATTTTTTCAAGGAACCTTTTCGTTTTTGTGCTATGTTGGTTACGGGTGTTACATGTTTTAAATCTAAATTCACAGTTCACGTCGGATCTTTCCCAAATTTGGTACATAAGTCCTCTGATGCATCTGAAAGTTACTTTGGGGGTATTCGTCTCTTATAGAGTGGGAAAGCTCCTATAAAAGAGCTTTCCTACTATAAATGCTGTTTACGTTAGTTCTTAGCTAGATTTGACTCAGGGGTTCTTCGATGCTCACCAGGAAACCATACTATAGTGAAATAATGAAAAAAATTAAGTTATTTGCATTTGAAACAGTGTAGTAAAACATTTTGCTGGATTTATAAATTATTTGCCCTCATCTCTGCGTTTTCAATTTAGAAAGTCCTAAAGCCTGCCGAAATTTTAATAAAGTCACCAAATTTAGCGAGTTTCATGTAATGATGGGAGACATCTTTTCGCGTGCTTTGCAGATAGATGTCCTGTCACATGCAGATGGTGAAATAGTCGGCCCTCTATTTCCCCAGAAGCCTTTAAATTTGGAGCTTCACTTAAATTTAACCCATTAATGCCTGACTTTTTTTTTTCCAAAGATATTTTGTATACTGGTTACAAATAGTGTTCAATGAACAGGAAAAATAATAAAAAAAATATTATGTAAAAAATAATCGTTTTATTAAGGAAAGAAAAATTGTCCCTTAAAAGTTACGATAGACCCGAGAGGGTACATACTTTTTTTACTAAACTTTTTTTCTGCCTGCGATATAATATTTAAAAAGAAATTTTATAAGAAAAAATAAAATCAGCAATTAACATAAACTGGGAAGCTGGGAATAACTTTGAAAACTTAGCTTTTTTTCCTTGAGATTGTGAAAGATGTCATTTTTGATAAAGATCACATTAAAACTGCTACAGAACACACTTTACAATGGTTATATGCTGCGATCTGTTGATAATGAATTGAAACAATACCAAGGTACTAATGGAACACTATTATTTGGTTGAAATGTTCATTTAGGGGAAATCAGACCCTTTTTTGGACCGTCCCTAAAAAGGGAAGCTAGGCATTAATGGGTTAATCCTTTAATATATTTTATCTCGATAACGGGTGGACGAGGGCAAATGATTTATGCAGCGAAAAAAACTTAATGTCTGAGTATTTTTAAAATGTTTAATGAAGCGAACACTAGTAGTTGAAGCAATAAGGTGCCCGGTACCAGTGGCGTATCCAGGGGGGGGGTGCCAAGGGACCAATGCACCCCCCAAGATTTTGTAAGACTATAAAAAATGGTGGCACCGAATTTTGAAAAAACATGTAACCTTCATGTAAATATGCTTCAGGTTTTTTCAATGAAAAATAATTTATGGACACTGAAATATTGTCATATTATTTTCTGTTTTCGACAATAAGAAGCAAAACTAATTGTTATTCTGTAATTGTGGAAATGTAAGAGAAAAATGAGCGATGTACCCGCGCCTTATTGTTCTTGCATAATATTTATTTTTGTGGGGAAAAAAAAAAAACAATCTTTGAGCAACGTTCAAATAGAAGAAATTAAATCGAAATACTGCGTTTTTAAAGTTTCACCATATTTCTTGATTTTTTCCTTTCTCATCACAGTGTCGATGTTCGATGTGCACCCCCAAAATCAATTCCTGGATACGCCACTGCCCGGTACAATCAATACTGTTTACGTAATAAGCGCATTTGTAGAATTTTTTCTAAGCAAATTACTGACGAAATACAGAGCTCAAGTCACAGATGATTATGAGGATTTAGTGGAGCTAAAATATCTGAAGAGAGACTGGGAGGTGTGCAGGGGCACCCCGAATTGAAATTTTTGGGACGGTGAAAATTATCAATTTGCCGAATGAAGTTTCAATTTTACCGAATGATGAAATACAAGCATGCACATTGCACACATGTCGCACATGCATAATATTTAGTGAGAAGAAAAAACATTAGGCATTTTTTAAAAAGCAATTCTAAAACTAAAAAGAACAAATAATTTCAATGTTGCAATTTATTGTCTTCAAATTGCAGAATCGTCAGGAAAATGTGCCGAATACGGAAATTATTGGGAGGTCACAATGACCTCCCGTGACCTCTCACCGGGGAGCTCCTGGAGGTGTGGGTATTCTGGTGAAGTTTTATGGGAAAACGTATCTCAAGGGATTTGAAAACTTCCAAAGTCTATAGTAATCCATTGAAGGTTATATCTAATCAAATGAACTAACTGGAGAAACTTTCTGCTCATATGTCCATTATTTGACTTTATATATGGCGGAAAAATGAATTAATATAGTCGTTTACTCATTTTTAGCAACATATATATTGAAAATAGTCAGACGTGTAACGACCGTAACCGCTTTTGTAACGACCGTAACCGCAATCGAAAATTTATAAAAATTCATTTTTATGAATATGATATCATGCCTGATTAATAGAGCAATTATAATAAAAATCCAGAAGATCATACGTGCAATAGATTCGCAGAAAAGTGGCAGTGTTTCATAGGACTCAAAAAACTGTCTTTTTTTTGTAACGACCGTAACCACACATTTTCGAGATTTTTCTACAACTTCCACTAATAATTTCAAACTAACGCTTGGTGATAATCATGTTGGGTGGGAGCTTTATCATTCCCTGTTTTCATTGGAACTTTAACAGCATTTGTGAATAAAATATGAACAGCTGAAGTTGTGCGAATGTAACGACCGTAACCATGGATTAACCCAAAAAATAGTTTTACTCTATTTTTCAGGGTAACTTTGAGTCAACTCCACGTTAAGCTTATCTTTGTTGTTTATTTATCATGGATACATTCTATATCAAACTAAATTATATATGGGTCATTTTCACCATATGCTTACGTTTTAGAACTTTTAAGAAATTTTTTTAACTTGCAATTTTCTTTTAGAAATACTAACAATGTTTAGTCACATATTTTAGGTGTGTGAAAAAGTAATTGGTTGTGCACTCTGATGCATAATTAAGTGTTCAAATGCTGTTGTAAAACTTTAAGTTGTTAGGAAAATTGTCGAGTCCGTTATCATACAAAATCAATATGAATTCTCACCTGTAAACTATATTATAGCCCATAGCGCCAAGAACCAACTTAATTTGAAATTACTTGCGTCCCTGAAGCTTAAAACGGTGTTTGTGATGAATAAAATATTGATAAGATACTATATGGTAACGGACTTGACATTTGGTAACGGATTTGACCTAAAACCATAAATAAATATCAAGTCTGTTACTATGATTTTAATGATATTTTAAAGTTTTAATTACATTAAATTAAAACACATTTATTTTTCAATTTTTAATTAGAGTTAGTTGTACTTTCGCTTCGAGAGACAATTCTATTCCAATATTAACATCTTCATTGATTTGTTCTTGCTCAAAATTGGTGTTTGCTTTTTATTAACTCTTTAGTTTGAAATTTACGATAAGCTTAACTAAATTTGATTTTGATAGTTTCTTTTATTAGTTGTTTTCTTTTCAAAATTATTTATTGCTACGCAAATATTTGAAAATATTTTCCAGTTGAATATGCCTTTAATTTTTTTTCAAGGCACTGCAAATAATTGTTAAATATTATCTCGTTAAGTACAAAGCTAAATAGCGACAGGGCCGCAAGGCAATACTGGTGACGACAAGTACCGTTTGTTATACGAACAGAACTACTTATCTCAAAATCCTGTACAGTTTAGAGAAGTTTTTTTTGTATAAATAAATTCAAAAAAAACATAAATTATTGCAGCACTGAATTATTCACAGTAAAAATGCCATTCCCAATCATACTTGAAACTAACATTTAAAAACGACCGAGTGATCAAGAAAATGGAGGGGGAAATGATGCACATACAATGCACGATAATGCGATTCATCATACGGTCTAATGTTTGTGTGTGATGAAAATATCATTTTTCAATCTGTCCGCTACCTTTATTTATTAATATTCCATTAATTCGTAATTCCGCAGCCAAATTTTGACATCAATAAATTGATTTTGGTACTGTCGCATCAGAAAAGTAACGCACTATTAAAGTACCAGTACTTATCTATTACGTTAAATTAAAAACGCTTTTAATTAAAAATTACTTATTATTCTCAGCTAATACCAAAAATGTTGGTACTTTACGTTAACAATATCGATATTTCGAAATTGCAAAATAGCTAAGAACCGATCAGTATTCGATATACCCGTATCCCGGTATTGCAGTCACTAATGGCAACGGACTTGACATTTCAACCAAAATACCTAATTATGGCTAGGTTGTCGAATTAAAAAAAATAATAACAATATGCATTATCTTAGAGTCATATATTAAACAATATTTAGGGGTAAAAGTTGAGAAAAAGCAAAAATTAATATTAAAATCTTTGGTAACAGACTTCACAAAGAATAAAAATACGCACCGGAAGGAAATCTTGTGCAAAACACCACAGCAATACTTCTCGACTGAAGAGAACAAAATGGTACGAAATAGTTGC
>JAXGGA010008591.1:0-55967 GCA_038373865.1 Uloborus plumipes | reverse complement strand
ATTATGCAAAAAAAAAAAAAAAACTAATAGCCTTCATACTTGAAGCTGAATTTTCAGTTTATTCAAGAAAGCGGATGTTTGTGAATCACATATAAATTTAATTACCTTTGACGACTTTCCCAACAAAGTTTCACTGCACCTTTTGCTCAGGAGGGCACTTTGAACATTAGGAGGGTCAAGAGCGTAAGGGGAAAGGGCGTATCCATAGTTTTTGTAAAGGGCGTCAAGTCTTCAAAATATCATACAATATTGCACAGCAGGTAATACTTTTGTTATATTCTATTAAATTAACTACATATTGTTTTAATAAAAATTTATTATCAGGAAAACTATAAATATAAAATTTATAAATTTTCTTCATACAACTAATATTAGAATCATAAAATTCTTCAAATAAATAAATTTTTTAATTCTTCACTCATAATACATGCATAAAATGTTTGCTTCATTACAAGCAAGAATGATAATGGCTGAGCAACTGATAAATTTCTTTCTTACCACAGGGCGGTCAGCTGACATTTTGACCACCCTCTGAAACCGCCCTCTTGCAAAGGGAAGTTTCAATCCTCTAAAATGAACTCAATGTCACCTTCTTTATACGTTTTTGAATATCAAATACCGTAAAATGGGGTGTATAGGAACAGCGGGGTCAATCGGAACAAAACTTCCCGACCGTACAAAGAAATTCTTCGTAAATATACTACAGTGAACTCTCACTTATACGCCGCCTCATTTATACGCCTTTTTCACTTATACGACGATTTTGACTGGTCCCAGCACATTCCATAGCAAAATAATGATAGTATCATTCGTTTATGCGTCGCTCTAAAGATAAATATTTCACTTATGCGCCGAATTTTCATTAAAATGTAAAAAAATTAATTTATTTTCTATCACTTTCCTCTTTCATCTTTCGCCTTTATTGCTCACGGAAAGCATTTTTTCCGCGTGAACTAGAGTTCGGAGAGGGACAATTATCTATTATGCATCGTTTTAAAGGAAACAGTTTGTAATTATATATGCTTCAATTTTTGTTTTCTTTTTATCATTGTAGTTACGTTACAGTAATTGCCTAACCATAGCAATCTGTCCCTTTTCTATAGAAACATTCTTATTCATTCTCTCATTAGAACCTATGTTGCGTTTTAGTCCTTTATGGCTTGTTCACTTATCTCTCACTTATGCGCCTTTTTCCGTTGGTTCCTTGCTCTAGCGTATAAGTGAGAGTTCACTGTATTGGGTATTTTTCGCCGTTAATTTTTTTTTTTAGAAAGGTAGGATCATAGGAAGTAGAAAAAAATTACTTTCGTCAATCTTGCACCGCTACTGGCTTCTAAGGAGGGCTGCACGTGGAATGCTAGAAAACATCACATTTTCATAGACTGCAAAACTTCATATGCAAGAGCAAACCTTCTTATATTTTAAAACTAAGAGTGGTATGTTTCCATTATACATGTATCTGAACAACAGAATACCATATTAGAATTTACATTTTTTATAAATTGGGCCATAAAAATCAAGAATTCTGAAAAATACCATAGGAAAAAAAAATGCGGGGTGAATCGGAACACTTTGTTCTGTTGTTCCATTTCAAACTTATTTGAAGGAAACTGCTTGAAAAATCAAGATTCTAACCTCAGTTCCTCTAATCAAGACAAGGACAAGTATTTATTACTGTTTATCCTTTCTCGTCAGAACCAGATTTTAGAATGACAAAAAGTTGCAGATTTCAAAAGATTTTTCTCCAGGAGACTTCTTTTTACTTAAAATACGGGGGGGGGGGGGGAGTCGTATCGACTTTATATAGCAAAAGTCCAGCACACAGACAGTGATGAATAAGCGAAAATATCTTTCAGGACAATCCCCGAAGCCCAGAGATTTTAAGAAACTAAAGAAAAGGCAGAGTTCATCCCAGAAGAAACTATGAAAGAACTTAAGCCAAGTCACAATTGCTAGTTTTAGGGACAAGTACATATTTGTGGACGACATGATTGACTTCCATTCATGTTGAATCTTTGTATTTCAATTCAAAAGCATTTTTTAAAATTACTTTTCATTTTTCATAAGAACCAAGTTTCAGCTCAACCATTATATCCTAAACATTTCAATATGTTAGAAGTATTATATTTAAAACTAAAAGTAGTGATTTTTTATTCAAGCAAATAACTTTTTCATTTTTTTTATTTTTAATCATTGGTCAATATTGTCATCAACAGTCCCATTATTTAGGGGGGTCAGGGAGAAGTCAATTGCTTTCCTCCCAGTCTTTGGGAAATCAATGTAAGTGGGCGTGGAAGCTTGAGACTTCTAGTGGTCAGTGGCTATCCATGACTAAGGGCCGAATTCAAGTGAAACACCATCGCAATCGCTTCGAGGCAATCGCAATTGCAATCGCTACTGGAAGTCGAATTACGATAGAATAGCATCGCGTACGTAGCCATTGTAACGTTTCACTTGAATCCAAATTTGGGAATTTGCGATTGCTTTGGTGAGGTGCGATCATCCGTGTTTCACTTGAATTCCGGCCTTAGGCAGGAATTCAAGTGAAATACGGACGATTGCAACTCAACCATGCAATCCCAAATTCCCAAATTTGGATTCAAGTGAAACGTTACAATAGCTGCGAGATGCGATTCTAATGTAATTCGACTTCCAGTAGCGATTGCAAGTTCGGTCTATTGCCATCGCCTCGAAGCGATTGCAATGGTGTTTCACTTGAATTCGGCCCTTAGGCAGGAATTCAAGTGAAACACGAACGATCGCAACTCAGCATTGCAATCGCAATTTCCCAAATTTGGATTCAAGTGAAATCTATCGTAATTCGACTTCCAGTAGCGATTGCAATTTTGGTCGATTGTGATTGCAATGGTTTTTCACTTGAATTCGGCCCTTAGATATTCTTGGATATATCTACTAGACAGCCAAAATATCCAACAGATATCAAGACATGTGGTGGACATATTGGATGTCTAACAGATATTTGTGGTTGAAAAAAACATTATGCAAAAAAAAAAAAAAAAACTAATAGCCTTCATACTTGAAGCTGAATTTTCCGTTTATTCAAGAAAGCGGATGTTTGTGAATCACATATAAATTTAATTACCTTTGACTACTTTCCCAACAAAGTTTCACTGCACCTTTTGCTCAGGAGGGCACTTTGAACATTAGGAGGGTCAAGAGCGTAAGGGGAAAGGGCGTATCCATAGTTTTTGTAAAGGGCGTCAAGTCTAAAATCAACTACAAGTATTTTAATTGTTAACAAATATAAAATGGCAACAGAAAAACATTTTAAATCATTGAGTTTTCTTTCTTCGCGGGCCAACAATGACATCGGCTTCCAATTGCGTAAATTTAAGGTTTAGCCGCATTTTCTAAAAAACGCTAGCATTCGAATTCTAAATAACATGGAAGTTTCAAACACATTCTATCAGATGCAGAATTTTTTTTTTCATTTTGATTCTGTTGTTTTACTTTTCTCTTGTCTTTTTTTTTTTTTCTCTTCAAAAATCGTGAAAAACTTTTTAAAGGTTTTTAATTAATATCTTCGTTAAGTAACCCATTAATGCCTGACATTTTTTTCCAAAGATATTTTGTATACTGGTTACAAACAGTGTTTAATGGAAATAAAAAATAATAAAAAAAATATTACGTAAAAAATAATTTCTTTATTAAGGAAAGAAAAATCGTCCCTTAAAAGTTACGATAGACCTCAGAGGGTACATACTTTTTTTACTAATTTGTTTTTCTGCCTACGATATAATATTTAAAAGACATTTTATAAGAAGAAATAAAATCAGCAATTAACATAAACTGGGAAGCTGAGAATAACTTTGAAAACTTCGCTTTTTTTCTTGAGATTGTGAACGATGTCATTTTTGATAAAGATCATATTAAAATTGCTACAGAACACACTTTACAATGGTTATGTGCTGCAATCTGTTAATAACGAATTGAAACAATACCAAGGCACTAATTGAACACTATTATTTGTGAAGTTTAAATCCAACGTTATAATGCACAATATACAGGTATATTGCAGACACGTGTTTCGGGGCTACAAGGAGCCCCTTTTTCAATGCAAGAAGTGTGAGCTTTGTTCATTTTGGGGAAATTCAGACCCTATTTTGGACCGTCCTTAAAAAGGGACGCTAGGCATTAATGGGTTAATGTCATTCGACAACGTGATCTAGCTGAGAACACTCTCCTTTCAAAAAAATTTTTTTTTCGAAACGGTCCATCCGATCAGCCTGTAGAGTGCCACAGACAGATCGACAAATACACAGACACGTCAACTTTATACACGTCAACCCCCTTCCTTGTTGCGTCGGGGGTTCAATCAGGATTGAAACTAAACAGAAGAATAAAGATGTACGTACATTTACAATTTTATTTTTCGAAAGAATTTCATAGATACACAAAACGAAAATATTAAATGATAAAGGAAATGAAAAACAAATGAAGTGTAATTGAACTTAATAAATAAAAAGAATTATCTTATAAATTAGTCTGCTTGAGAGTGAAAAATATGAGCGAAAAAAAAGTATCAACACTTTTTTTCCTCACCTCTAAACACAAAGGGTGTAGATTTAATTTTTAACTCGTTGCTATCTAAATGTGTACGGTTTTAAATGAAAGAAAGAAAGAAAGAAAGAAAACACAAAAAAAAAAAAAATCAAATTCATACTGCCCCTATTGCTAAAAAAAAAAGCATTTCAAAAGTTTATTACACACACTTACCCAGTTACTTCTGGACATGATTTACATCTGTTCTGTACTAATAAATTTCAATTCGTTTAAATTTTGGTTAAGATTTTTTTTCTCTTGTTAAGAAGTAACACCGTGAATGAAAAGTTTTAGTGCATCCTTTCAGCATCACGTGACGGTGCGAAGGGCGAATTTGAACTGTGGCCTAGGGTATGCTTCGTTTCTTCACAGACTATTCTTTACTAGCTAACGCAAGGGAGCCCGCGGCACTTGTTTACGAGAAGAAAAAGGGTCTAATCCCCGAGTCTGAAGTATCGCTCCTCCTCAGAGGGTGGTAAAGGCCCTGGGGAGAAACACTTGTCTAGCGGCTGATTTTAAGAAATGAGAAAGAGAACAGCTATTTATTGTTGATGATTATCATATTCTCTGAAAGTGACAATGAATGTCCGTTTGCCATGCTGCTGGCGATTTGCGGGTAAGGACAGCTGGTAAGAAAAAAAAAGGAAGATTTGTTCTTTTCAACGTGAACAAAAATAACTTTCTCCAGCAGAACTTACGTTCGTTCAAAAGAGATGCGACAATATCTAGCCGATGCATCCTGTTGCTACTATTCTCCCGAAGGTTCTCGTGTTCAAAGTTGGTGTGGAAACGTGTAATTCGTTTATTAATGAGAATATTTTAGAGAAAAAAAATAATTTTTTTGATTGAATTATTTTATTGAAAACAGTTTACTGATCCGTCGGGATCGGAAAGATTTTCGGCACTCAGATTTCTGTCGGAAAATTTGATCGTCGGATTTTCCCGACGAAGTTAGAAATTTTCCCCGATGGGGGGCAAGACGTTTCCGACGGGGGGGCAATTGCCCCCCCCTACCCCATAGCTGGCGCCGCCACTGGCGAGTACAGCTCATTCCCATATTTGATTTTTCGATTTGAACAATTTTTGGTTCAACTTTGAACCGTTCAAACAACCTGTCCCGCGATGCTAACTTTTGAGTGAACAGTCCGATTTGAACAAACTTTTTTTTGTTCGAAAGATCTTTTCAAGGATACTTCATTCCCGTATGTACGTTTCCGATTTGAACAATTTTTGGTTCAACTTTGAACCGTTCAAACAACCTGTCCCGCGATGCTAACTTTTGAGTGAACAGTCCGATTTGAACAAACTTTTTTTTGTTCGAAAAATCTTATCAAGGACACTTCATTCCCGTATTTACATTTCCGATTTGAACAATTTTTCGGTCAACATTGAACCGCTAGAGCAAGCTGTCACCCCTAATAACTTTTGAGTGAACAGTCCGATTTAAATAAACTTTTTTTTTTGTTCGAAGGATCTCAGCAAGGATACTTCATTACCGATTTAAATTTTCAATTTGAACATTTTTTCGTTCAACATTGAACCGTTCAAGCAACCTTTCCCAACCTAATAACTTCTGAGTGAACCATCCGAATGGAATAACTTTTTTTTTTGTTGGAAAGATCTCGTAGAGTACAGCCCATTCCCACATTTGATTTTTCGATTTGAACAACTTTTGGTTCAACTTTGAACCGTTCAAGCAACCTGTCCCGCGATGCTAACTTTTGAGTGAACAGTCCGATTTGAACAAACTTTTTTTTGTTCGAAAGATCTTATCAAGGATACTTCATTCCCGTATTTGCATTTCTGATTTGAACAATTTTTCGATCAACATTGAACCGCTCAAGCAAGCTGTCACCCCTAATAACTTTTGAGTGAACAGTCCGATTTAAATAAACTTTTTTTTTTGTTCGAAGAATCTCAGCAAGGATGCTTCATTACCTTATTTAAATTTTCAATTCGAAAATTTTTTCGTTCAACATTGAACCGTTCAAGCAACCTTTCCCCACCTAATAACTTCTGAGTGAACCATCCGAATGGAATAAACTTTTTTTTATTTGAAAGATCTCGGAGAGGCTCATTCTCATATTTCGCTTTCTGATTTGAACCATTTTTCGTTCAATATTGAACCGTTCAGAAAAAAAATTTAACATTAGCGCCTACGGTTAATTTAAATTGAATGTTGATCCTGAACTTAAAGTCGGATTTCCTTCAAACTAACTTTGTAAGAAAATGGTTTTGATAAATAATGTTTGTAAAGTACTTTTCTGAATAATCTTCTGTGAGGACTCGGATTCCGACTCCGCAAACATGGCGGAAATGCAGGCTCAGAAAAAAAATACTGACTGTGCAGACGATTTTTTGTTTATTTATTCATTTGTTTTATTTTATTTATTATTATTATTATTTTTTTTTTTTTTTTTTGGCAGACGATGTTTTTTTTTAACAAAAATTTTTCATTCACGAGAACATTTTATTCTTATTTATATTTAACAACTGGCAACGGATTAAAAGTGAAATTCGAGACATTTTATCAACGGACGAGTTTTTTTTTCTTTTTTTTTTCTTTCTTTGATAAAATGTGTTTTGATGTACTTTGTACTTTTATTTATTTATTTTTTTTTGAAAACAATTGAGGAATTTTTCTACGGAAGAACTGTAACAGTTACATTCTTTAAAGGGTGCGACAAAAGTTTATTTATTCATTTATTTACTTTTTGTGTGTCGATTTCATCTGATGAGAGGGGTATATTTTGCTTTTAGAAATTAGCTTTACGTGCCAAAAAGGTATGTTTGACATAATTTTTAGTCTCAGATAATCAAGAGAATAATGATCAGATGCTAGAATGCCGATGTCGATGTACGGAAAAGTAGGCTCGTTTAGTTCTTGACAGAACTTCTTGTTTCTTTTCGGAGATGGAATAAGGTTAACGGACACTCCTCTGGAATTTTTCCGCATTGAAGCATTGAAAATGCGATTTTAAAGGATATTTGAGGACGTTAAGTGTAATGGAGCTCGGGAGTTTGCTCCTGGAATTTTTCCACGCTACAAGGCATGAAAAGAAAATAGTTGATCTTTGATGAAGTTAAGAAAAATTCGTAATTATACTCAGATGACGTAAAAGAAAAAGATAGGGTAGTAATTTTGTGGAATGAAAGTCCTTCAAATGCAACAGCAAGATATCTTTTCATGTTATTAAAAAAATCAATGTTGTTCAGGACTTTTCCTTCTACATTTTTATGAAATTGAAGTACTAAAAAAAAAAAAAAAAACGCAAATGTTAATCATCGTTGATGACGTTACGAAGCGGGCTGTAGTTTGGAATCCAAACCCAGATTTTTTTTATTATTATTATTTTCGACATTTTAAGTCTTCAGATGGAATGTAACCCATTTTAGATCGTTAGAGAAAACAATGGTGTTCAGGACATATTCCCCTTAAAATGAACGAAATTGAAGTCCTTTTGGCGTAAATGCAAGCCATCTTTAATGACATTAATGCGAGGGATGGGATACACGGACTCTCTACTAGAATTTTTCTAAATCTGATGAGCTAAAACGCAGCCGTTGCTATCTTTGATACTATTAGAACGGAATTCTTTAATTTCTCTTTCTATGTGTGTGTGTGTGTGTGTGTGTGTGTTTTTAAATTGAAGTTCTAAAAGGAGTAAAGGTAAAGTAGGTGAGCTTCACTAATATTAAGAAAAGAAATGTGATTCGAAACTCTCCAATAGAAATTTTTTGAAGTTGATGTCCTGAAAGCGCAAATGTAAGTCAACTTTGCTGACTTTGGAAGGATGGATGTTGTTCACAGGGCCAACGAGAGGTCATGTGAACAAGTCGGAAACTAGGAGCACGGCCCTTAGGAGGGCCTGACTAGGAATATGAGTAATTTAATGCATTTTATTATTTTTATTTATTAGACCCCTTTTGCATATTTTTTTCGGGGGAGGGGATGCTGACAAAGTTTACAAGTGAGACAAGAGACCTTAAGTCTCAGCAATCCTGGTGGTTTGAACACATTTTTGAAAGCGTTGAAAAATTGATGTATAGGTCAATTTTAAGGGGAAAATCCTTAAAACTTTCAAAATTAAATTCTTTACAAAGGGCTGTAAACCAAGTTCGATGACGTTAAGAGATAAAATGGGTTTTACGAATTTCACCCCTGAATTTCTCCAAAATTGAAGCTCTAAAAGTACAATTATAAGAGGCATCTTTGAGAAAAAGTAGGAAAGGGATGCGACTACGGGCTCTTCTCGGTAAATGTTTTGGAATTGAAGTTAAAAAATATGCAATTCTAGGCCATCTTTATGGTATTAAGAAAAGGGATGTGATTCTCCAAAAGTTTTTTAGAATTAATGTACGAAATAAGCAATTGTAAGTCATCTTTGATGATGTTAAGGTAAAGGATGGGGAAAACGAACTCTTCCTAGAATTTTTTCGAAATTTAAAAATGCATCAGCAAGCCATTTTTGATAATATTGGAAAAATTGATAGGGCTCAAAGCTTTTCACTTGAAATTTTTTGAAACAGAATGCCAAAAATAACAACTGTATGCACTTTAGGACGGCATTAAAGGGAGGAATGCGTTCACAGACAGTATAGATTTTATACTCTTTTTTGGGGTTATTGAGGGAATATGGAAAATTCGGGGGCCATTTTTAGAAAGTTTGCGTTCTTTAAATCTTCAAAAACACAATTTTAGGTTACTTGTGCTGACGTTACGGAAATTAAAAAAAGTTAGGGCATATCTGGAAAAATTTTGCCATTGCTGTGTGGAAATACAGTTGTGGGTTTTTTTAGATCACGTTCGGGTGACGATTTCAGAGGTGTACCTATGCAATCTAAGGCCCCTATATTAGTTTATATAGCGGCTCTAATGCGATCTGGCTTCTCTGATGAACTTTAGAAATAGCGGTCCTCTTCCCCCACCCTTTGCAATATTTCATAAAAATTCAATAAAAACAAAAATATCAATTGGTATCATATTGAATTAGCAATTAAATATGAAGCATTGATAGTCTTCGTTCTTGAAGCAAAGATACGGTACTTTTTCAGTTCTATTTATAGCAAAGATTTTTTTTTTCAAAAGGGTGTACTTTTGAAAAAAAAAAATCAAAATACCAACATAATATGTGTACAATTAACAGAATTTATGCATTTACAAAAAGGAAGAAAAAAATAACTTTAAAAGAAACTGAAAAAAACCCACTATAAGAATTTCATTTCGATTATAAAAGTAAAGCAAATTCCAAAGTGAAACCAATTAGGGGCCTGTTTGAAACAGCTGTCAAGATGGACAAAAAAAAAAAAAAAGAATCGTGTGGGGGGGAGGGGGGAGTGGGGATCTAGGACTTCCCTTAATTATTCAAAATGCATTTTCAGTGCAGAGAGATAAAAGAAAGGAGTCATTACTAGATTGAAGTATTAACAATGGAAACGTAATTTTAAGTTAAATATTCTCTCTGAAATAGGGTTTGTTCACGTACCTGGTTCTGTGCCCTTTGCCAAGATGTGTTAGTTCAAAGCATGAATTTAAAGAATAAACATCACATATATATTTCTCCTAAAGGTAAAATTTCGCTCCGCAAAAAATTCTATTCAAGGAAAGTTTTCGATTTCGTATAAAGCTCCGGAAAAAATTTGATTAAATCCTAACCAGTTGATGTAAACTAGAGATTGATATAGTAAAAACGTGTGCCACCATGGTGCATTTCTGTCTATGTATAGAAACTTTAAAAAAATCTTACCTTTCTGATAGTTATCAGTTAATCATCAATCAGTAATGAAAGTAAAACAGCGGAAACCATCAACGCATGATGCTCAACAGAGAACCAAAAATCTGCCATAGAAGTAAAAATCCAATCAAGCAGTTCCTTCCGCTTACGTCATACGTGACGTAATTCATCATGCATTCCAACAAATTTTTCAGTAGACAACATTACGTATTTCAGAAATGGTGGGAAAATGTGCCTTTCTATACCACCTGATAGAGAATACAAGAACTTTGAATGTTCTACTGTGACAGTGACTACCGGTGAGTTTTAAACTTTTTTACACAACAAAATTCTATGGAATCAGAATAAATACGAAGTAAAAAAAGTTTAGCAGTCACGTACTTACAGTGCTTTCTTCCCCTGAAAGATGACCTCCGATATTAACAATGTTTCCCTCTTTTTGGGAAATGGGAAAGGGTAATTGCCGCGGATTTGAGTTGGAATACTTTTGCAAAACGACTACGAAAGTAACCCAACTCAAAATTCACCGTCAATTACTTTTTCGTATTACCCGAAAAAGAGGGAAACACTGTCTTTGTCAGAGGTTAAGTTATCAGAGGAACACTATAGTATGATTTAAGATTGAGTCTGAATTTCGAGGTTTAATTTGTGTTGAGGAAAATCATTTATTCTAGTTTGACGGGTGAATGATAAATTTTTACGACAGGTATGCTTTACTTACTTTTTTGGATGAAGCGAGCATCTAAAAAACTACTTTTTCAAGAAAATTATTTCATGAACTGAACTTTATTGATATCAATTTTTTTTCAACAAAACTTAAAGAAAACGAAAATTAATTGATAAATCACGTATCTTTTGTAAATTATTTCATAAACTGCACTTCTTTGATATCTAAAATTGTCATCAGATTTTTTTCATAAAATGTTAGAAGCTGATGAATAATTTTTACTGACAGTTATTCATAATATACATTTTTAAATGATGAGTAATTCAACTGGCTAGTTAGTTCATAAGGTAGGTTGTTGGTTTGATAAATGAACAAAAAAAAAAGGATTAAATGATTAAAGTATTTCCTCAATATGTCTACACATCAAGGGTTTTGTTGACATTTTTCTCTTTCGGGGGCTTTGACTCTCTAGGGGTCGGGGTCTTCCTGGTATTTGGAAGAGAGGGAGGGTGGATGTGCTCTTGCTCTTGGGAAGATGGGTAAGGGGTCATGCCACGAACTGCTCCATTGAAATTTTTAGGAGGTGTTTTTATCGGCATTTTTCCCTTTGGGAGAAATCTCAATTTTGTCCCCCCCCCCCCCAGGGGCATCTTTGACTGAATTATTAAATTATTTCTCCGGTTCCAAATCGATGAAAGAGAATTAGCTATACATCTCAAACATCTTTCTTTTTCAGAATTAAACGTATTGTGTGCGGATATCGTTTTTGTAGTCATATCATAATAATATCATGGTTCGAGTAAAAAAGAGTTCGAGTAAAGAAATAAGGGAAAGCTCCCTTTTACAAGAAATCCGTATCCAAGTTTCACATGTTGGTATGGAACGAACCGTTGTTAAAGAGTTTTAATAAATACGGTTTTCTTGCATTATGCTTGCTCTTCAAAGGTATCTCTAGTTAAAGTTCACTAAAACAAGCAAAAGTATTAATTTATTTAATATAAAATACAATATTTCGATTTCTAAAGCTAACCTACTTCTTTAATACTTTTTTTTTCACTGTCACGTTTAACGAAAAAGCACTATGTGTGTCTTCAGATGTTTCTTCTAGCTTTCCGCTTTTCGATCACAAATTTCTCGATTTCTCAAGTTCGAGTCTTAAAGTCTAAATTCAATCTGGATACGCTCTACTAAAGTTATTATATAGAAGCTACGCTTCTTATATTCACCAGTTTTAACAAAATGTTGTATTAGGTAATCGAGATGTATATATTTAAATGAACAGACAGGTGAACAACTTCTGGGTATTTCATCTCTGGACAGTTACAAAGTGCATGGGTGGATGAATCGAAAACAACATTAGAATAAAGGTTATGAGAGTATCCACGTCTTTTTGTGTTGTAAAGCAGAAATTTAGTATCAGCTCATTAGCTCTCTTGTATCTAACTGTTATGAGATCAAGGCATTCAACATAAGTTGAAGTACAGAAACTAAATTCAAAACTATAGATGAACTTGGAGAAGACTTTCATTGGCTAAGTGTATGAAAATAAATAAGATGAGTATTGACACTTCAAATAATTTAATTGACGCATGATTGTTAAATTTACTAACGTTTAATGTACACAATCAACGCAAATAACTTGATTTTGTTGTTTTCTTTATAAAAAGAATGACACATTTTGATCGAAGAAGCAAAAGATTACTTGATTATCAGTTTAATAATATGTTGCTAAAATCTGGCTATGAAATAGTTCCTGTGTTATCTCTTTCAAAAAAGTAAGAAAAAACAAGTAATTGAAATCTTATCTCATTCAGACGTCAATCGCTACCTAATACATAACAAAAAATTGATTACTGAAATGGCTTTTCACACGATCGCAGAATCTCTGGAAGGATGTCGTAATAATTAAAAAGTGAAATAATTCGTCTGCGATATTATTAACTTCTTATTTTAAGCAAAAGTTGATGTTGTATCGAAGAATCTTCGATTGCTTATATTTGCTATTTTCGTTTTGGACGTAAGTAGGAAGTTGATTGATTCTAAAAATAGCTCGGCAAAAAAACACGAGAGAAGCTATGAATAGTGGAGTTTCAAAACTAAGAAAGCAGAATTGTTTTTACGTTTTAAGACCGGGTTGATTTTTACGACGGTTCCCTCCATTTTCATCTTTCAATTGGAAAGCCGTCTTCAACTTCATTATTTTCATGAATCATGTAGCATGGCATCCACCAAAAGGATAAACTTAAATGGTATGTAGTATTTTTTCTGTTTATCATTCCAGTATAAATATTTTTATGTACAGATTTATGCTGCCTTTTGTGTGAGTAAACGTAGCAAAATAAATAAATAAAGAAGAAAAAACTATAGTGGACTGGATACGTTTCTTAAAGGACCTTTCATAAAAATCACCGAATTTCGTTGTTTAGATAAAGTGACTATCCTCCTCCCTGAAAAAGGGGATATTTAATAATTTTAGGCTAATGTACATTCCTAGTTTCCTTTTTTAGTTTAACAGAGACAAACACAGACTGACACGTAAAAAGAAAAAAACTGATGTAGCATTAGGAGAACTAGGGAGACTTGACCCAACTTTTGGTTTTTTATTTTTCAATTTTTTTTGTGTAATAGTTAGAGCTCAATAAAAAATTAAAAAAAAAAAACTTATTTTGTACATTATTGTGACTGAAAATAATTGCATAAGTCGAAGTAGAAATGATTCTAAACAATTACATGCCTGAAGTCTATATTTGGGTCAAGTGTCCCTAGACTTGACAAAATGCATTGGGAGACATGACCCACTTTATGAATGTAAGAATATTCATAAATATTGAAATTAAAACCGCATATTTGATGGTGCTTTTAGTTTTAAGGAGTGATATTTGAAGTGGCACAATACTTGAGATTAAGTGTTACATAATTTTTCTTTACTTAATCCTATTCGACATCATCAGAAAAGCAGAGGTCGAAATCAAAACTTACGACTCTGCCATTTTCTATGCTAATGTCGCTAGGATTGAGAAAAGTTTCTCCGAATCTCATTCACTCACAGTAGTAACATCAAGTCATTTAAATATGTTACCTCCTGATCTGCTAGAAAATTTCAGTCAAAATGTCATGAATTAGTTTCTTTTGTTGAGCCAACAAAATGTGTCGCCCCTTTTTTCTGACAAAACTCGAGTCCCCCAGTCTTCAATTTTCTGGCTATATAGCTCTTCCAAATGAGTATTTTGACTTGACTAAAGAAAGACTTAGTGGTATCTCATGTCACGACTCTGAACTGTCAGATTCTATAATTGGGACAAACCTAAACTGGCATAATTGAGAAGGTTACTCAGGGTTTAATCACAGTAAATATAGTAATTACTTCGATAAAATTTAATCATTTGACCTAAATCACAATGTGTTAGCTGCTCATTACACAAAAATCATCAATTTAAATAAAAACATCAAGATACGGTTTGGGTCAAGTCTCCCTAGTTAGCTTGGGTCAAAGCTCACTTTCCTTTGTTTATCCTACTTTTTTTTAACACTTTGCGTTAAAATTATATACAATTACTGAAAATCATTACATAGCTCAAAAAGTGACTAATACATATAAATTTCGAAAATTTACTTGCCTTATAATTTAAAGTTAAAAAGTTGATAAATTTCAAAATATTCAAAATTTACTTTTATGGTAAAGTTTCGTTTCACACTGTACTAGATTTCTTAAAAACCGCTGATGATAATTCTAAAATTGCGTTTCCCTGTAAATTACTGTTGTGTTATTGGTCAACTAAATATCACTAAAATTTTCTCTTAATATTATTTTTATGGAAAAAACCGCCATGGGTCAAGTTTCCCCTATATTTTTTGTACAAAAATTTGCATGAGTTAAATTAGTCAGTTTTTAAATAAGAATGAAGTTTTTGATAGAATTTCATACAATTTACTTTTAGAATAAGCATTGCTTTGAGAACTGCGATTTTTAACTGTACTTTTTCGTCGATACATATTATGCATAAACGAAAACACCCATTCTATAGTTTTCATTAGGGCCAGGTAAATATATTCATTAAGTACGAATGATTTAATCAATTGGTTTGAGAATGCAAAAGCAGTCCCATCCAATGACATTCGCTTGAAGCATTCACGGTGTTAAATTATTTCACTTCAGAAAACGTTAAAAAATGGGACATTTCAGCAAGTGTAAGGACAACGGGACAGGCTACTTGAAAACGGCACTGTCCCGTTCAAAACGGGCTGTATGGTCATCGTAACCTTTTAAAAATAAATTCCTTCACAATTATTTAGCAGTATAAAAGAGAGCGGGTTCCATCCTTTGCATACATACGGCAATCGTTTTCGCCATCTCCTGAATAGTTACGAAAATGAACTTACGTTGGTCTGGTTCTGAGGTACAGATATACACCCGCAAAACATTGAAGAGTGAACTGTTAGTGGACTAAAAACTTATGAGGATTTTTCAACTTTAGATAAGAGATGGCCCCCAATGTCGGATCTGGTACAGTTGTCACTCTCATGCCAGTGCCATCTAACATGTAATTTGGAACAACAAGACCCAAATTAAAAAATATCAGCTTTACAAAACACACTAGGGTGGAGCGAAAAAAATGAATTTTTGATTTTCGTAAACGGGTACCTTTCATTTACTGTGAATGAGGATAAGTAACAATTCTGTAAAATATTTCACTTTTGCGACGTCATCTTTAGTCTGCGCATTTGGCCTGAAATTTTTGATTTTTTTTGGATTTTTCAAATTTTTTTAAAAAATATTGCAAATGATAAAACTAGTGACGGGTGGTTATTAAATGGAAGAAAAAGGTTTGAAATATACAGAGAATTTTTTAAAACCATTTTAGATTATTATTTCAGTTCGTGCATTGCGCTCAAAGTTCATCAAATTTCCCAAAATTTCTGATATTTTCGACATTTTTTAACTCAGTATTTCCTCTCAATATTCACTTGAAGTGTCTTCAAACTTGTTTTTATTCATTTTGTTATTACTTTGAACCCTGCAACTCTTCGCTAACTCATATGGAACTACCCAGGACTCACCACGAGGAGGTGACCGCACTTCTAGTCCTACACGTGAACCTCTCCTTCCAACCAATGCAAGCACGTATTTACATTTCTTTGCTACGTCTTTCATAGTTAAATTGTTCCTTTGTGTCGTAAATTTATCAAATATTTCTGTCAGATATCCTCGTTTTTACTCAACTTTTTCTTTTCCTGTGATTACATACCAATTTTGAAGAGCTTGTGACCTATTTGACAGCTCTTTCAACTGATTGAGTCTTGAATGGCAGTTTAAAAAGAGCGCATTCAGTAATATTTAAATTCTCAGCTTCCATAATCTTTGTAAATATTGTGTTGTTAAATTACCTGTAAAAGGTAGCTTTGTAGTTTCCACATCATGGCAAGAAATCATATCGATGTATACTGTAGCATATGCAATATATTACATTACTACGGAATGAACAGCATCTAAGCTAGTAGAAAACCAAACCTCAACTCTTTATTAAACCATTCAACTACATTCTTGAGATTAACTGTTGCCACTCAGCTTGTAACAATACTACATCCCTTTCTTCCTTTTTTTTTAGCCTACTTTCCCGTTAAAAATAAGAGACGAAAAAAGCATTAAAATTGGCTTAATGCATCTAAAAAATGTCGCCAAGTCCAAAAAATATCGCCAAGTCCAAAAAATATCGCCAAGTCCAAAAAATATCGCCAAGTAAAAAAAAGTCAAAAAGAAACAAAAAAATGAAATAAATATCAAAAAACTTAAAATTTGAAAGTAGGGTATTGAGATGGGGAATTTGTGTGTCGGTCGGTCTGTCGGTCGGTCGGTCTGTCTGTCCCCCCCTAATAACTTTTGAATGAACATTCCGATTTGGACAAACTTTTTTTTGTTGGAAAGATCTCGGCGAGTACAGCTCATTCCCATATTTGATTTTTCGATTTGAACAATTTTTGGTTCAACTTTGAGCCGTTCAAACAACCGGTCCCGCGATACTAACTTTTGAATGAACAGTCCGATTTGAACAAACTTTTTTTTGTTCGAAAGGTCTTTTCAAGGATAGTTCATTCCCGTATCTACATTTTCGATTTGAACAATTTTTCGTTCAACATTGAACCGTTCAAATAAGCTGTCACCCCTAATAACTTTTGAGTGAACAGTCCGATTTAAACAAACTTTTTTTTGTTCGAAAGATCTCGGCAAGGATACTTCATTACCGTATTTAAATTTCCGATTTGAACAATTTTTCGTTCAACATTGAACCGTTCAAGCAACCTTTCCCCACCTAATAACTTTTAAGTGAACCGTCCGAATTGAATAAAGTTTTTTTTTGTTCGAAAGATCTTATCAAGAATACTTTATTCCCGTTTTTAAATTTCCGATTTGAACAATTTTTCGTTCAACATTGAACCGTTCAAACAAGCTCTCACCCCTAATAACTTTTGAGTGAACCGTCCGATTTAAACAAATTTTTTTGTTCGAAAGATCTCGGCAAGGATACTTCATCCCCGTTTTTAAATTTCCGATTTGAACAATTTTTCGTTCAACATTGAACCGTTCAAACAACCTCTCACACCTAATAACTTTTAAATGAACAGTCCGATTTAAACAAACTTTTTTTTGTTCAAAAGATCTCAGCAAGGATGCTTCATTACCGTATTTAAATTTTCCGTTTGAACATTTTTTTTGTTCAACATTGAACTGTTCAAACAACCTTTCCCCACCTAATAACTTTTAAGTGAACCGTCCGAATTGAATAAACTTTTTTTTGTTCGAAAGATCTCGGAGAGGCTCATTCCTATATTTCACTTTTCAATTTGAACCATTTTTCGTTCAATGATGAACCGTTCAGAAAACATTTTAACATGAGCGCCTACGGAGAAATTTAAATTGAATGTTGATTCTGAACTTCAAGGCGGATTTCCTTCAAACTAACTTTGTAAGAAAATGGTTTTGATAAATAATGTATTGTAAAGTACTTTTTTGAATAATCTTCTGTGAGGACTCTGATTCCGACTCCGACTCCGCAAACATGGCGGAAATGCAGGCTCAGAAAAAATGACTGACTGGGCAGACGATTTTTTGTTTATTTATTTATTTGTTTTGTTTAATTTATTATTATTTTTTTTTATCAGACGATTTTTTTTTGTTAACAAAAATTTTTCATTCACGAGAGCATTTTATTCCTTATTTATATTTAACAACTGGCAACGGATTAAAAATGAAATTCAAGACATTTTATTAACGAACGAGTTTTTTTTTCTTTCTTTGATAAAATGTGTTTTGAAGTTCTTTGTACTTTTATTTTATTTATTTATTTATTTTTCTTTTGAAAACGATTGTGGAATTTTTCTACGGAAGAACTATAGCAGTTACATTCTTTTAAAGGTGCGACAAAACTTTATTGACTCGTTTATTTACTTTTTACGTGTCTATTTTATCTGATGAGAGGGGTATATTTTGCTTTCAGAAATCAGCTTTAAGTACAAAAAGATATGTTTGACATAATTTTTAGTGTTAGATAATCAAGAGAATATTGATCAGATGCTACAATGCCTATGTCGATGTACGGGAAAGTAGGCTCGTTTAGTTCTTGACAGAACTTCTTGTTTTAAACTGAAACAAAACAAAATTTTGAAATAAAATAAATAAACACTTATATACAGTTCTTTACGTAAAAATATAGTCATTATGCCAATGAGGTTTTTTCTTTTGTTGTGCTGGTCTTGGCGCGTTTGATGAATGCTCATCTGTTATCTCACTTTCTTCATTTTCATTTTCCTCTCCTATATCAACAGCAATTTTCACGTTTTTGTCCTCTGCATTGCTGGTATACTTCTTAACGTGTTATGTTTCTTCTATAGCAAACTCCATTTGGATCTTCAATAGTAACAGCATTTCCTTCTCTTCCAATGACAGTCATTGGTATAGGTTTAAATGGTGTTGTCAATTTATTTTGCCTCTGTTGCTTCATTAATACTATGTCACCGGGATTAATGTTGCTCTCTTTAACTTTGCGCTCCTGATCTGCATACTGTCTTCCTTTATCTTTAATAAATTTATTTCTATCTCTGATTTCTTCATCTGTCAACTTCGCTGTATTTTCTTTTACATCAGGTAACTTACTTCTTATTTTTCTTCCAAACATTAATTCTCCAGGAGGAATACCGGTAGTAGAATGTGGTGTGATGCGATACGCAAATAGAAATTCTTGCAATTTTGTTCTCCAGTTCTTTCCTGTTGCATGAGCAATTCTCAGTCTTTTCAGAATTGTTCTATTCTGTCTTTCAACTTGACCATTTGCTTGAGGCCACAAAGGAGTTGAATAATGATGCTTAACACCTCTTTCTCGTAAAAATTTCTTAAAATTTTTGTCAATAAATGTTCCACCGTTATCATTCATAACATGTTTTGGATAACCATATCTAGAAAACATCTCTGTCATTTGGTTAATTAAAACTTGTGGACTTAAAGATCTTGTTATTAAAACTTCAAAAAATCTACTATAATAATCAACAATAACAAGTAAATATTCTCCCGTTGGTAAGGGACCGAAATAATCCAACGATATGTATTCCCATGGCTCTGATGGTAACTCAGTTCGTGTCATTGGCTCGGGTGGATCTGGAATAGCAACAAGTTGACATCCATGACAAGACCTGACAAATTTTTCCACGTCTTTGTCCATGTTATACCACCATACCTTGCTTCTTAGTAACCTTTTCATGGCTGTCATCCCCATATGACCTTCATGTGCTAGTTCTAAGCATTTCACCTGAAGATCCGAAGGACAGACGATTCTAGTACCTCTCAAAAGAATTCCATCTATTTCACAAAATTCATCCTTGATTATTTCATAATGTCTTTGGTCCTTAGCCCAATTGTTTGTTCGTAAGCTGTTCTTTAATTTCTGCAGGTTACAATCTCTGTTTGTAGAATTTTTTACGTCTTCCAATTTAATTGCAACGGGTACATTAACTTCAGCAATATTTCGTATGTAATTTTGTTCTTCAGTAGATCTTGCTTCATCTTCAGACGATTCAGAAATATCCAATAATCTTGATAATGGATCTGCAATATTTGTTTTTCCTGGCTTGTAGATAATTTTATACGAGTAACTCATCAGCCGTAAAACCCATCTTTCAATTCTTGCACATGATCTATGATGAATACCAAATATTGTTTGCAACGGCTTGTGGTCTGTGACCAATTCAAACGTTTTTCCAAATGTATAAATATGAAATGTTTCGCATGCCCAAACTAAAGCAAGAGCTTCCTTTTCAGTTTGAGAATATCTCTTCTCCACGCTACTAAGCGCTTTACTTAAATAGCGAATAACTCTGGGTCCATCCTTTTGAAATTGAACTAAAACAGCTCCTAACCCTACTGGACTAGCATCGCAGTAAATTCTTGTTCTAGATTCTGAATCATAAAATCCTAAACTTGGCGAGTTGGCGATTATTTTTTTCAGTTTTTCAAAGGCTTCATCTTGTTTCTGTCCCCAGTTGAAAGGTTCATCTTTTTTCGTGAGTTTTCTTAATGGCTCCGCTATTGTCGCAAGATTTGGAATAAATTTTGACGAAAAATTGACTAATCCTAAAAAACTTCTAACTTCACTAACTGAATTTGGACATCGAAAATTTTCAACTTCTTTCTTATTTTTCTCTGTCGGTTCAATACCTCTTTTGTTAATGCGGTGATTCAAAAACGTTATTTCTTTTAATCCAAATTTACATTTTTCTTTATTTAAAGTAAGTCCTTTTTCCTTCACAACATTTAAAACATTCTCTAAATGTTCATTATGTTGCGCTTTATCTTTCCCATGAACTATTAGATCGTCCATATAAATACAAATTCCAGGACATTTTTGAAACATTTGACTCATAACTCTCTGATACATCTCTGGTCCACAGTTTACTCCAAACATTAGCCGTTTATAACGAAACAAACCCAAATGTGTACAGAAAGTAGTGATAGTCCTCGAATTTTCTTCAAGTTCGATTTGATGATATGCCCATTTTATATCAAGTTTACTAAACACAGTGCTGCCGTTTAGTTCTTGCAGAACTTCGTCAATGGTAGGTAATGGGTATCTTTCTCTTTCAATGCTTTGATTTGGAATTCTCATATCCACACATAATCTCCACTTACCTTCTTTCTTAGGTGTAACGACAATCGGTGATACCCATGGAGTTGGACCATCCACTTTTTCAATTATGTCATGGTTGAGCAAATCATTTATCAGCTCTTTTACATGTGATCTTAAGTTGTATGGTAATCTTCTTACTGGTTGTGCAACTCCTTTTGCATCCTTCTTAATTGGAATTTTGAGCTGAAAGTCCTTTAATTTCCCAATTCCTTGAAAAATATCTTGATATTTTCCAACAACAGCTTCATAACTTGAACCATCCACATCATATGAAATATTTAATTTGTTTACATTGTATCCTAATCTCAGTACATTAAGTTTAATAGCAGTCTCTTTACCCAATAATGAGCATCCTTCACCGTCAAATACAAAAAAATTCAACATCTTCTAACTGTTCACCATGCAATACTTTTATAGTAGCTCTAAAACTTCCCAATACTTTTAATGGCTTTTTATCTCCATATTTATAAATCTTCTTATCAACTAAATAATTCTTGCATTTGATTTTAGATGACTTTAGTCTCTCCCATTCGCTTTTTCCAATTACATTACAGCTAGCTCCTGAATCAATAATCATAGGTATTTCAACATTTCCCACAAAGCACGTAATATATTCACTTTTGTTATTATAAGGGAGTGAAAATATAAATTCATCTTCATTATTAGAATAGTTTAAATTTCTTACGATCTTTTCTTCCTCTCGAATTCTCTTTGGCGCTTTACAAACTTTTGCAAAATGTCCGAAAAGTCCACAGTTCAGGCATTTCTTTCCTTTGGCTGGACAGTTAAGCGATTTTAAAATATGACCCTCTTTTCCACATTTCCAACAAATTAAGTTATTCTTTTCACGAAAATTAGCCATTTTCTTTTGCGTTGAACTTATTTTCAATCTATTAAGGTGCTCTTCTGCCGATGAAATATTTTCTATAAGGTGTTCTTCTGGCGATGAAATATTTTCTATAGCAGCTGACTCCAAACGGGACTGTTCATACGAACGACATAAAGCTTCAACTCTTTCTAAAGATAACGCATCTCCTTCATCTATCAATTTAATTCTTAGTTCTTTATACGGGCATTTCACAATAATTTGATCTCGAATATGTCGTTCAATTTCACTTTTTACGAATCCGCATAAAACTGCTTGTTGGCGAAGTCGAATTATAAATGAATCCATGCTTTCATTTTCTCTTGGCGACATATTTCTAAATTTTAAACTTTCGAACGCTTCATTTCCAGAAACAGCGAACTTCCTTGTTAACATAGAAACAGTCGTCTTATATTCATCTGCCGGTTCAAATTCATCTTCTTCAAGTGGTATTAACGTGTCAAAAATATCTTGAACATCTGTTCCAGCATAATGTAATAAAGACGCTTTCTTACGATGAACATTTGTTATACCTTTGGCGACAATAAACAGTTCAAAGGATCTCAGCCATTTTGTCCATCTGATCGCTCTCGTACTTCTATCTCCAAACGGTTGAAATTTCTGAACATCTTCGTTCAATCTATCCATTTCTTGAAAAATTAACTTGTGTTTAGTCTTTTTCTCAAATTATTTTTTTTTAACTCGTCGCCAAAATGTAGCATATGCAATATATTACATTACTACGGAATGAACAGCATCTAAGCTAGTAGAAAACCAAACCTCAACTCTTTATTAAACCATTCAATTACATTCTTGAGATTAACTGTTGCCACTCAGCTTGTAACAATACTACAAAATCTTTCAAATGATTTTGTAGGTATATTTTACAAAATTTCAAATTTCAAATTTAATTTAATTAATTTTTAAAATTTCAATTTTACAAATGAGTTTATGTATGTAATGTGTGAAAATATATTTTTGTCTAAATTTTGGGATCTGAAGCGTTCTCACTTGTTTGCTTGTTTGTTTTCTAGATTGAGCGTTTATAATACGATTTAAAACAAGTTTATTTATATGCTCTCTCTTATGAACTAACCAGATTACTTCCCGGCGTTGCCCGGGTGCTTATTAATACAACATGGCTCTAAAACATATTTGAATGAATTCTATCCACATGGGAATATAAAAACTGATTTCATGCTAAAAAGAAATAGTTGAGCCTTAAATGGATAATTCATTGTTGATCGTAATCTTTGTAGGGAAATACTCCTATTTAATGTGTTACATTTTATCAATTTGTGTGCTTAAAGTCTTATCTCTATTACTCTATCTATTCAAAATTATAAGAAAATGGCCATTTTGAGACAAAAGATTTGAATTTTGGGCTTTTTGGATTTTTTTTTAAATTTCAAAACCCCTGCTTATGTGAATTCTAATGCATCAGGGAACCTCTGTGCTAAGTTTGTTGAAAATCCGACGAAAACTGGATTTGTATAAGGAACAAACATACATACATTTGATAACAGCATATTCTTGGGTGCAAAGTATACATTTTGTTTTGAATAGATGTAAATACAATTTTCTGCTTTTTCCCGGAGAGATAATCTTTAAAATCTCACACAAATTCATAGCTAAATTAGTAACGTCTGTACTTCATCCTAAAAGAGCAAGGACACTTTTACCCGCGAAAGTTATGAACTCTTTTAAAAATTATAGTCTAAAGATTGTTTGCTGTAGTCAACATCTGACTAGGGAAAGCTGTCTTGGACTTCTGTTTCACATTTTTTTTTTTTTTTTGGATATTTTCCCAGTCAAAACTACCTTGCTCATCTCATGAAGTTACTGTTGCTCAGTACTTAAACCATTTTTATTCTCAAAATCAATCTGATCAATGACAAATTCTATAGGTTCATATTGAACTGATTTGAAAGTATAACATGTTTAGCTTCGTCCAACAGGCCCGAAAATCACTTTGGTCCACTGGTAGGTCCATCTAGCTTTTTCAAAAAATGCAGCAAATTAAGTTCATTCAAATGTAATTGGCAAATGTTCCATTACAGAGGTTTACCAAGTTTTTCTTCCAGTTTCGTATTACACCTTTATTTTCCTGTCTCCGTAGTGCATCCATCAAAACCAATGCAAACAATTTCCTACTCAAAGAAACAATTTATTGTTTCTGACTTGTCTAAAATGTGTGTTCTCATCAAGCAAGGGGAGCGCGAGTGGCATCCAAAGTGCGGCCACTTCTTCGTGGTGAGTCCTGGGTAATTTCCATGAGCAAGCATAGAGTTGAGTAGTTCAAAGAAACAACAAAATGATTAAAAAAATGTTTTGAAGGCACTTGTAGTAAATATTGAGAGGAAATATTGAATTATAAAATTTCTGCTAATATTGAAAATATCGGAAATTTCCGAAAATTCGCTGAACTTTGGACCTAATGCGCAGACTGAAATTATAATCTGAAATGATTTTTAAAAATTTCTTGTATATTTCACACCTTTTTCTTCCATTTAATAACCACCCGTCACTAATTTTTTCATTTGCAATATTTTTTTTTTTTTTAATTTGAAAAATCTAAAAAAAATCTAAAATTTCAAAACTTTAGGCCAAATGCGCAGACTAAAGATGACGTCGCAAAAATGAAATATTTTACAGAATTGTTACTTATCCTCATTCACAGTAAATGAAAGGTACCCGTTTGTGAAAATCAAAAATTCATTTTTTTCGCTCCACCCTAGTGTACACTGTATAACTTAAAATTAATTGTACCTATAAAAGACAAATGACATTGCTTGTTTCAGCTCTAAATAAAAATGTTAATTATTGAGAAAAAAAATCTTTTGTCCATCGGCAAATGTAATTACTATGATCTCAATACTAGAGAGCTGCCATCACATTGGTTGTTGCTGAATCGAAAATAACTTTTTTTATGAATAGACTAGCGGTACCCGCACGGCTTTGCCCGTGGTATAAAATTAAAAGTTCATTTGTAAAATAATTAATATAGCAGAAAAAATACTCTATTTTAGTTATAATTCAACTACAATTCCTTCAAAGTATGATATAAAAATTTGGTATGGGCCCTACACTACTTCCTTTTACGTGTACATTTCTTAGTAGATGCCTTAAGTGCTAAAATAGTGCTTGGAGGGAGTAAGATAACAATTCAAACATTTATATCCCTAGTTTGCCACGAAACAATGCAAAAAAATGTTTTACAATGATTAATCTCCAAAATATCGCCGATTTCAACATCATTCAGTGAATTTTTCGCAAAATATCACCAATAGCGCCAAATTGAACCCCCCCCCCCAAAAAAAGTTTTTAAAAAAATCGCAAATTTGACGCCAAATTGGCAAAATATCGCTAATAGCGCCAAATTGAGTCCAAAAAAAAAAAAAAAATCGCCAACTTGGCGATATGTCGCCAAATTGGCGACAAATACTTCGCGACCAAAGGCTTGGCGATATATCGCCAAGTGGTCGCGCCAATTCATCTGCATTGAAATTAACACTGATTAACTCCAAAAAAGGGGTAAAGCATCCCCTTGTGACATTCAAATGAAACCCCAACTGGAGATGCACAAAAATAAGCCAAAAGAGAAAATAAGAACAATTTTGTTGCTCACAGAAACCAACAGAAATCTTACCAAAATTTGAAAGAAGAAGAAAGTTTCCTTTCCCAGCTTTAAAAACAAAACAATACATTTTCCGAAATGAAACACTTTAAAAAGAACGTTGCAATGTCACAATTTATACGATATTTGGTTAATCTTTGTGCTTTGGGTACCCCTTTCTCGCTAAATGGGCGATAGACGCTCCTACTACTGTTTCTAAACGTTGCCAAAATCAATATTGCTGAAATGCGAAATCTATAAAAATGGAAAAAAAAATCCGCCAAATCTTTTAATTAAGTCATTAGTATATTGGAAACAGGGTGGCCAGAAAAATACTACGCTCCTTATTTGGGCCGAAAAAATACTACCGTAGTATCAAAAATACTACTTCTGGCAACCCTGGAAAAAGAACGAAACAAAAATAAGTATGAACACGTAACCATAGTAACAGCATGAAAAGTTGATTTCCGTTGATAAAATAATTCATTTCATTAACCATTTTAGAATCGTTTGGCTTGCTTTACTGAAGGTAAGCCTTGAATTCCGGGATTCTAAAAACAATTGTTACAGCTCTCCTGATGATCGTAGAAACTTCGGAAAAACTTCATTTTGTGCAGAAAATTTCAAGCTTTCGAATGACATAAGACTTGAAAATGTGTATAAAATATTTCTTCCCTATTTTATCGAATTTCCGCTAAGAATTCGAATAGAAAAAGAACGAAATGGAATTTTCGAAAAACCGCTTCGAGGTGCAAAACTACATGCTACAAACTAATTTTGTACCAAGTGGCATGAAAATCGACCGAACGGTTTTGGCGCTACGCGCGTAACAGACAGACAGACAGAAGGAAAGACAGAAGGAAAGACAGAGAGACAAACTTTCAGCTTTATTATTAGTAGAGATAGAGAAGAGATAATGGGCGCAAATTGAGTTTGGTTTAAATCTGACACGGCTGCAGTTTTTCCAAGGTACAAATATTTTTCTTTAACTTCTCCTCGGCATAACTCGAAGCATAAAATTATCTGATTTCAATGCTTCACTCTCTCTCTTAAATACAATAAGAGTTCTTACACCGAAAAAAACCGCATAAAATTGCGCGAAGAGCTTGCAAGATTTAAAATATCTAATTAAACCTCAGATGTACAGTGCAAGTTTACATTTGAGACCATTCACCAAGATTCTAGAATAATGGAATCTTTTAAGAATGGAAAAAGATTGTGTGTTGATAAAAAGCCTCAGATACATAATTTGCCCAAGATGAACGTGATTATCACCTGATAACACTGAAAAATGCGTCGTTTGTTTGTCGGAAATCAGTTATCGAGGTAAAGAATCACATGAAGTGACTGCTTTTTATCTACTTTGCACATTCAAATTATGACCTCGATCCTGCATCTTCGCTTCTGAACTGATGTTCAACCGTTTTTAGTTGTTTATTTTCCTTTTTTCCCTGCCCTTAAGGGGTTACAGTACCTTTCTAATAAATTTCTTTAATTTAAGTGAAAGAGTTAATTCTTTGAAATATTTGTTTCTGCACTTGTTTAAAAATCAATAATTTATTTTCAAACATCAAAAATTTTGAAAACTTTTTTTGAAAATTTGAAAAATGTAAGAAAATTTCAGTTTTTTTAAAACCCTAAGGCTTTTTTGTTTTTGCACTAATTTCAAAATTTCTTTTTGCGAAATGATCACAAGGAAAACCTCAACAAATCTGTGCATTCAATTTCTTATATTTTGATTAGAAAATATTTTGTGACCTTTTATGTAAAAAAATCTTAGAAAATTTTGTTCTTCGAGGTTTAACAAACTCTAAAAATTTTTGTAATTTATAAAACGCTTATTCAATGCACAGTTTTGTCAAATATATTATCCTGAGTGCAAAAAATATTGCTTTAAAGTTATATCTTTAATAGAAAAAATTCCTTAGCATTTCTAGTAACATAGAAACACTAAAAACTGATCACCGAGAAAAAGCACTTTAAAGTTTGGCTTTTCCATTAGAACACATAGCATGTATGCCCTAAAGTCACTCATAACTTTTTAAATAATTTAGCTAGAACAATGCTGTTTTTTTCTGAGTGTTTTAAATAACTTTTACTTTTGAAGTAAGCAATAAAAATTTTTTTGGTCTTTTGGTCATTTTTGAGGTACTGTAACCCCTTAAAATGTTTTCATTTTAAATTTTATGAGTAAATAAGTAATACATGTCCTGTTGCCATACAATGAAGGTTCGTTATTGGTAGATAGCGAATAGGGTGATCCTTTGTTGAAATTGATTTATATTGCTTTATTTTCTTACAGGTAACAAATCCTTGCGCAACTGATTTCATTTTTGCTTTATTTGTTTAGTTTTTCAGACAGCTATTTTTTCTTATTGATTCCCCTTTTTTTCGTTTTATTTACTAATCTTATCTCCCTCCAAAAATTTTCTTTCTTTCGTTTTATTTATTTATTTGTTTTATTTAATTTCATTATTATGTTTTCTCTTTTTTTTTTGTCCGCAACTGTTCTTTATGAATTTTAAGGTCGTTAGATGATAAGCGCGAGCGAAAATTTCTTATGTCGTCTATGAATTACTTGCAATTTTGTCCTTTAGTATGTTCACAACTCATTATTTGTGTTCTTTGTAATTTTTTAATGAGTCAATAAAAATGAAAAAATAATTCTTTCTTTAAACAACATCGATACAGTCATTCATGGTAACGTTGAGCCAAAATTTCTCTATTTTGAATAATCTCAGTCATATTTTAAGTTTTATTATTTATGCTGGTATAAAACGGAAGAGAAAACCTCCGAAGTATTTTTTTAGTTACCAAAATTAAGAAATCATTATTATAAGATTCATTTTGAGAGAATTATTTGCCAAGTTCAAAGTAATCAAGCCTCTTTTCGGTTAACTTTGAGTCGCGGCAGAAACAAAGAAAAATATATCTCTTCTCTACTAATAAAAAAGCTGAAGGTGGGTCTGTCTTTCTTTCTTTCTCTCTTTCTGTCTGTCTGTCTGTCTGTCACGCGCGTAGCGCCAAAACCGTTCGGTTGATTTTCATAAAATTTAGCACTTTTTTCGAAAATTCTATTTCGTTCATTTTCTATTTTAACTCTTATTTCATTTTTCATACAAATTCGACAAAATGGGGAAGAAATATTTCATATACATTTTCAAGTTTTATGTGATTCGAAAGCTTGAAATTTTTTGCTAAAAATGATGTCAGTTTAAAATTTCTACGGGCATTAGAAGAGCTGTAATAATTGTTTTTAGAACCCCGGAAATTCAAGGCTTACCTTGAGCAAAGCAAGCCAAACGATTCTAAAATGATTACGCTTGAGAATAAAATTTGAAAATAAAGATGAAATGAATTATTTTATCAACGGAAATTAACTTTTCATGTTACCATGGTTACGTTTTTATTTCCTTTATTTGTTTCGTTCTTTTTCCCTTAATGTTTTTTAAAATGTATTTGTTTTTGTAGTAATCCAAACTCCAAGCCTTATTAAAATTAGTTAAATGAACTATTTTAACTGTTGTGAAAAAAATCGTCTGCTTTTCTTTTTTCAGTTTTTAAGGAATTAAAACTCGGTAAATTATAAAAATATTGTATAAATTGCGGTATTGCAACGTTCTTTCTAAAATGTTTCATTTCGAAAAATGTATTATTTTGTTTTTAAAGATAGGAAAGAAAACTTCCTTCTTCTTTTAAACTTTGGTAAGATTTCTGTTGGTTTCTGTAAGCAACAAAATTGTTCTTATTTTCTCTTTTGACTTATTTTTATATCATACTTTTAAGGAATTACAATTGGATTATAACTAAAATTGAGTATTCTTTCTGCGATATCAATTTATTACCAAATGACCTTTTAATTTTATACCACGGGCAAAGCCGTGCGGGTACCGCTAGTTATTTTAACAAAATTAGTGAGACTTTAAAGCAGAAACATAAAACTTCTAATTGTTCAAAAACTTCCCCTTTGCACTTCACAACGTCGCAACATTTCTATCATTTATGGGCGATTCTCTGTAAACTCGTCATTTTTCACACGAAATCTGTCCGGGCACGGTTTTTTGAAATGTTCGTATAATTATAATACTATTACTCAAAAAAGGAATATATTAGTTTGGTTTGAAAGAGGGCCAATTGAAGTTTGTGTTTTTCTGATAAATCATGATAGGGGGTAAGTCCCCCGCCTAGTATAACTAGGCAGGGGACTGTGCCAGGTGACTGTGTTTTTGCTTTTTGTTGCGTAAAATCTGCAAAACTATTGCAACATAATTAGTTACGAGACTACCTATAAATTTAGGCACAAATCGTGGACATAATAACTAATATGTTTTATAATTAAATTAATTGACATTAATAAAATCACTTCCCAGAGGACTGTTTTCGCAACGACCCTGATGCATACTTTCATCCCAAATGTGGCTCTCAAACTAAGCAAAGTAGCGTTTCAACACTGTTCTCGGAGATTTCGGCAAATTCACACTGATTACTTAAGCCAAAAAGAATTTGCAAAAGTTATAGATTTTCCATATTACAGCTTTGAATTTGTTGCAGGGGACTGTTTGAAAAAACTCCGGACAGAATTTACATGACAATTTTAAGTTTTAGAAATACGTAATCATACCTTATTTCATAAGAAAAATATAGCTTCATTATTTTATTTTCAGATATTAATTGCCAAATTTATGTAGTGTTAATAGGTTTTTGGAAATACTATCTTTAACAGTTAGACTATGGGATTGGGACAGCCAGGGGACTGTGTTTTTGACGCTTAGATAATTTCTAGAAAAAAAAATAAATCGTTATCACTCCAAATACAATTGGGCCACAAAGTATTAATGCTTTACTTGTATTAAGAGCGATAATTACTTTATTACACTTTATTATTTTTTAAATACTCAGTCCGGACAGCCAATTACCAGTTTACAGAGAATCGCCCTTATAACATTGCACAACAAATCATTTATAGTATTGCATAAAACAGCAGTGTAAGAATAGCAATTTCAAAAACTTCAAAATACAGAAATATTGGTCGATGCAAGTAGCAAAACACAATATGGGGAACTTTTTTTCTCGTAAAATAGAGTTGAAAACTGATTTTATAACCTTGTCAGAGAAGTGCAACACTACACCTTCCAATCTTTTTTTTTTATTAAAATATAGTTTTAAAAAAATAATGTAGCTCAAAATTACCCGCCTGTCTAGTAATTGCTGTCTCTTAGTATTGCGGTTAAGATGAAGGGGTGATCTGATTGAGCTGCCATATAATGTGATCTGCTTATACTCGTGCCATGAAACTAGATAAAAACCATAAAACTATATAAAAATACTAGGATCGAAAACCTACAAATATCTTTATCGTACTGAATTTGTGCCTCACTTAAACCAAAGAAGAAATTTCTGTCCTCTGCAAGAGCACTAGAGTGTTGAGGTTTTAGCATTAAGTAACATCACAAGTGACATTTATTCAAAAAAAAAAAAAAAAGAAAAAGAAAAAGAAAAATACGATCATTATAACCTGACTAAAATTAGAATATGTTGCTGCTTTTAGTTCCCGCACGGCAGAGCAGTAACAGTGGCACGCAGACTTTTTGAAAAAATTCCAAAATTGAGGGGGAAATATAGATCTCAAAAATAGGGATAAAAACTAAAACCCTTAAACTGATAAATATAATGATATTATGGCGATTAAGTGTCAGGAAGCTGGCTTATAAATTGTCTGAATTACAATATTGCAAAGTACTTATAGCGTTAGCTTCGGACATCCAACAAAACGTGAGACACTATAGACAAAATGCTTTCGAAAGCATATTTGTGCTTGACACGAATGAAACTTTAGGTGCTGCAGAATGTATTCTTGGATCTGAAATAGTTTCAGCTTCGGGTGATGAAATTTAAAATAAAACGTTAACTCTGCAACTAAAATTAAGAAACCAGATTGGACAAAATTTGGTATAGTTGCACAAACGAGAACCCTTAAACTGTTTTTGTTACATTACTTGAAAATAATTTGGGAAAAAAACTTCAAACGTATCATCGAATGATTTATCACAAACTCCTTGCCAAGGAATGAGACTTTTTCTTTATTGGCGACCCTGTAGATTTCACTGTGTTAACAAACTACTAATTAGAGCTCTAAATGTTTTGTGAACGTTTTCTAAGAGAAAGAGGAGAGCATGGCAAGATACTCCTTCATTGAAATGTGCAATAGCTATCCAAAGGAAAAATAGTCATAAGATTTTAGAATTTTAGCGAGTGTGTTTTTTAAAATGTCTGGATGGAAAGCAATGAGGACTTGCTACTTAGGAATGAAGAATAGCAAATGAATTTAGCTATGTCAGTTCTTATTATCCGGCGTTTAAGTAATTTAAATTTAAGATAGTATAAAAAAAGTTTCCTAGATCAGTATAGGCCATCTACATTCTTTTATGATGAAACTTCAGTTTCTTTCGCTCTAATTTGGAGAAAAAAAGAATAAAACATTAAATTTAATACTGAAAGTGTCAACCCAAATTTAATAATTTTCCAATGATATATGGAGAAAATTTTACACCTATTATAAATATTCATTCAGTATTAGGTTTTTCAGGATCATAAAAAAAAATGCTGATCTTTTCAAATTCTTTGTCTATTTCTCTGCAAGACACTACTTGTTTCCCTTCTGAAATCCAAATCAGAAATACTGACCTTTTGGATTGATAATCAAATATAAGAGCTCACTTCAACAGAAAGTCATCCACGTTATACAGAAATTTGGAAATTTGTAACAACAAAATTTTTTTCACATTTACACACTTTAGCCGTCTGATGCTGTTGCAGATTTGGTTAAAAATACGCTTCTAAACAAATATTTTTCGTCACAAATGCAGAAAAATCTAAATAACGTTGAATATTAATTGATATCATGCACTTGGGATTCTCAAGAACTAATCCTGAAATTAAAGAATTGGTAAAAAAGATGCACTCATAAACCACATTAAGTATAGACTTTAATTTTTAGAAAAGAATGTTTGATGTTATTTCTTTTTTAAGCATAAGCCAATCACAGAACCTATAAAAGTGTTCATTAACGATAACTCTTAAGTTCGGACTTGTTTTGTCTTTATTATCATTTAGATTTCAATCTCTCAGATTTACGAGAAAAAATGTTTCATTTGAGTAACAATTACACAGTCAGCCAAGATAAAATCTATTTTTCAAAATTTTCAGTTTGTTGGAAAAATACAATGTGGCACGCTGAGCTTTTTCTCTCCAGATAGTGGCACTCTCACTAAAAATGTTGGCCAACCCTGCTCTAAAGGAAACTTGATCGAGAGTGTTCTTTACTAGATATTATCTTCGTATGACATTAACGAAAATATTAATGACAAATAGGGGTTTTTCTTGAATTTTGCAGTGGAACATATTTGAATATTAAAAAAATTAATATCAAAGGAAAGAGAATTTTTATGTGTCTGATGGAATTTGTTTGGAGCTTCCATGTTATATAGAACTCGAACTATGAGCTATTTTTTAGCAGATTTATACAACTAAGCATTTATTCACGCGATTGTTGATGGCCATTGTCGGCCTATAAGGTTAGAAAGCTCAATAATTCAAATTTTAATTTGTTGCTAGTAGTTTCTATTTGTCAACAAATAAAATACTTGTTATGAATTTTTGTCAAAGACTTTTTTTAAGGATTTAAAATCTCTTCTGATTCTACTTTTACGACTAGCAATTTTTACTAGCAGTGATTATCTTTTTAACCGTGGGGCCATGTTTGTGCGCCTCCCTAACAGGAATCCTAGCTGCTCTCATGATTAAAGCTGCTTCCAGTTTTCTCAGTGCTAAGCAAGGGACTCGATAGCAATCTGACGTATTGTATTGTTTACTTCTACTATCACTTCTCATTAAATATACCCTAATTTCATTTTTAATCGCTTTTTTTGCAGGTAATTTTTTTCCGTTTTTTATAATCAGAAGTTGTGTTCGCTGACACAGTACATACTTGTTTGTTTAGAGCTAAGTATAAGTTCTAACTAACAAAATGAGAAAAGTTTTTAAAAGAAAAAAAGGATATATTTTAATAATTGGGCGATTCTCTGTAAACTGGTAATTGGCTGTCCGGACTGAGTATTTTAAAAATAATAAAGTGCAATAAAGTAATTATCGCTCTTAATAGTAGTAAAGCATTAATACTTTGTAGCCCAATTGTATTTGGAGTGATAACGATTTATTTTTTTTTCTAGAAATTATCTAAGAGCCAAAAACACAGTCCCCTGGCTGTCCCAATCCCATAGTCTAACTGTTAAAGATAGTGTTTCAAAAAACCTATTAACACTACATAAATTTGGCAATTAATATCTAAAAATAGAATAATGAAGCTATATTTTTCTTATGAAATAAGGTGTAATTACGTATTTCTAAAACTTAAAATTGCCATGTAAATTTTGTCCGGAGTTTTTTCAAACAGTCCCTTGTAACAAATTCAAAGCTGTAATACTAAAAATCTATAACTTTTGCAAATTCTTTTTGGCATGAAGTTTAAAGTAATCAGTGTGAATATGCCGAAATCGCCGAGAACGGTGTTGAAACGCTACTTTGCTTAGTTTGAGAGCCACATTTGTGATGAAAGTGCATCAGGGTCGTTGCGAAAAGTCCTCTGGGAAGTGATTTTATTAATGTCAATTAATTTAATTATAAAACATGTCAGTTATTATGTCCACGATTTGTGCCTAAATTTATAGGTAGTCTCGTAACTAATTATGTTCCAATAGTTTTGCAGATATTAAGCAACAAAGAGCAAAAACACAGTCGCCTGGCACAGTCCCCTGCCTAGTTATACTAGGCGGGGGACTTACCCCCTATCATAATTTATCAGAAAAACACAAATTTCAATTGGCCCTCTTTCAAACCAAAGTAATAGATTCATTTTCTGAGCAATAGTATTATAATTATACGAACATTTCAAAAAAAAAAGAAAAACTGCCGGGACAGATTTCGTGTGAAAAATGACGAGTTTAGAGAGAATCGCCCAATTATCTTCTTTTGTAAAAAAAAAAAAAAAGATTCTGCCTTAAACAATATTCAACAGACAGATCGGCTCCAGACCGACAATTCAATTGGGATTTTAAAAAAAATGTTAGTTTGACCCCCGAGGGGAAATATGACAGGGGGCGAGTGCCCCCGTGCAGGATCCACTTCTGTCTGTGTGTACTTATACAGTAACATGTACACCAATATGCAATTTTCTTTTATTAGCTTTTTCTTTGTCTCAATTGTTTTAATAATTAAGTTCCAAAATCAAAAATGAAAAGTGTATCATTCAAAAATCAAATGTCTGAAAGTCAAAAATCAGGCCATTTATCAGTACTTCCCTTTAACTTCCCTGTTCATTGTCCATACCATTTCAGAAGTCAAAACACAAAGTCAAAAATTAGACAATTGAACGTGAAAAATCAGGTCATTAATCCGGTTGTTATTAGCTTTTATTTTCCTCTTCTTGGTTTTAAATGTGTCAAAGGTCTCAAAATCAAAAACCAAGTAATTTGCCAGATTGTAATTTTCTTTTATTATTTTCAGTGTCGCACTTGTTGCAAAAATCTCATGGTTGCAAGTAATAAGTCTCAAAGTCACAAATGCTTTAGAAGAAGGCACAAAATGGGAATATAAAACTGCACACTTTTAGGTGTAACAACAGCATTGATGTAAAAGGAGAACCGATGGAGAAAACCTAATTTTATATTGCGATCCAGCTCCTTAAATATAACTAATATCAATTTAAAAACTCTGGCCAGGGCCTTACTATGGTTTGATCGGATCCTGGGAAAAATAGTTACGTTTTGTACAATGGAGAAATAAACAAAGCTCTTTAGATTTCTGGGTAAAAAATAACGAAAGTGGCGGTATATGTTCTTAACAAAATTATTCAATGTTCAATCTTAACTTTCACGCTTTAATGTATATTTTTTTTTCGATATTTTGAACTGAAACTTTCATTGTGTCGACTTTGCTGTAAATATCAGTCTAACGTGATTTATTTTTACAAACTTGTCACTTTTAAAATTTTCTAATCGAGCAACTTACGCTATTGCTTTTGACGATTTTCCTTGCGCGAGTCAGCTTGGCGGAAGTACGCAGATAAAAAAGCTGTTCCAGGAAAAGTTCTCATTTCCCTCAAGAGCTGTAAAATTTTACTTTCACCTATAAAGCATCCAAAACCTACAGTACACAAGCTCTAAAAGGAATATTAAATATTGTTACTGTAACAAGTAAAAACAAATATTTCAGTGCTTTATCATCAATACACCATTTGATTAAAATAACAGAAATGAACTGAAAATAATAATTTTAAAATATTTAAAAAGTAACAGCAAAAATCCTTGGACTGAAATATTTTTGTGCCGTTTGAAAATAATTCAAGGAAGAAATAACTACGGAAATGCGTTGGTATTGTTAACATTGATGGGCGAGACATGTCAGTCATTTCGATTTTTTTCCAGTATGGGAAAAACGGCGTATGAATGAAAATGCGAAAAACAGCAAAACCACTCCCACTTATATGCATATACATTGGTTTCTTAAAGCCGGGGGGGGGGAGTTCATCTTCTGACCCTCGTAAATGACGGGCCTGGAGTGAGAAATTAAATTAAGTGAAATTTTATGATACAACACATGACAACATGGATGAGAAGAAAATGACGTCACTATCGCGTGCGGGAGAGGGCACCTTTCTGCCTTCTGGGGGATAAAACTTAAAATGGATTAAAGAATTTATGAAAAGTTTAAATATTTCAATTCTAAAAAATTTCCCCAAATGCATTTTACATTGTGTTTAAACTATCGAATTTCAACGAAAATAGAGCACAGTATTTAGGGGAAGGGGTCTGGTTACATGTTGCCTATAGTCGCTTCAAAGCACAATTGAAGGGCTTGGAAGATGAAGGAGTAAAGTGACAAAACAGAAATTGCGAGTAATTAAAGTTCAAAGTTTTATTGTTGCAATTGTTGCAGCTTTTTTGTTTTCTGGTTTTATTGTTAGTGTGCGTATGAAATTAGTCTAATAACATCTACTTTTTGATGTACCAAGTTTTATTTGCTTACCTGTATCCTTTGCTTACCATTGTCCAGAGCGTTCATTTTTTAAAATGCAACATAGCCCCTTCATCCTCCAAGCCCTTCAATTGTAGGATATCTTACTATTATTAGGTCTAGATATCTAGGGCAAATTTTTCACAACAAATGTTAATAATTCATTCTGGTACTTTAATGCAAACTTTCGCTTTTCCATATAAATCAAAATTTGTTTTTAAAAATTGTATGAACTTCATTTTTACAAAATACAATAAGAGAGGGGGGGGGTGATAGGACAAATTACCGCTCTAGGTGACAGTCATGCTAGGTACGACTGTGCGAGAAATTGCATGAATGAAATTTTATACCGAAACGACACATAGGTAAATTAATTCTAGAAGTTCAAAGTAAATGAAATTTTATACCAAAACGACACACACGATGGAAAATATTTAATGTTCAATGTGCAAGTTAAGAAACGATTAACGAAATAAAAAGCTTATACCTTTCACCAAAAATTCAATTACTTTTCTCGTCTTGCCAAAATAGGAGAGAAAAGCTTACAAATGCTGGGAATAATTGCACAAGCAAATGGCGATGTAAGAGGACATAAACATCTTCTATAGCTTTGGATTATTTGATTGAAATCGTTCAATACATGCATTTTATTCTTTTTTTCTCGCTCTAGGTTGCAACACAGGTAGTGAGACGGAAGTTCATGTACTTTTTCCTTATATTTTGGTTTTTCATTCACCTTCTTTTATTTTGATGCTTTTAATCAATTTCAAAATGTAATAAACTTGTCAGACTTGAAATCGTCAGTTAATCTTCTTTTAAAAGTAGCATAGGCGTCTTTCGTATATGTCTGTATCAGTTTAATTTAGATGAGCTTCCAAATTTATTTGAGGCATAGAATGTATGTTTCGCATAAAGATATGTTCCAGGTAAGTTTTATTTCTCTAAAATTTTAGTAGTTTTCTGTAACGTATCTACAAAAGGGTTTCGCATTAAGAATTGGAAATAAGCCTCAAATATTTAGTCAAATGTATTTTCACGCTTTGAAATTTAAATAAAAAGTTAGTATCATGAGATATTAATAAGAAATTGGAATTAGTAGACTCTTTCATTTGAACATACTGTTATTTTTTGAAATACAATGTCAAATATTTTATTGGCTAAAAATTAAAATACAGTACACGTCTCTTTGTTTGCCAACATCTGTTTCATAGGTAAACTGAAAAATAGATAACTGAAAATAAGTAGAAAAAACAATGTTTCCCTTTTGATGAAAATTTTGTTCGGAAAAAGACATACTTAAATGAAATTTAGAAATGGTATTTTAATAACATTTAAATGAAATCCTCACACTCTCCGAAAATAATGCAAAAACATAAATTTGTCGAGATTCCCTTGAAGCAGTATAAAAAACATTGAATTGTAGATACCTAGTTGTAACATCCACCCCACGGTTATGGGAATAATCACTATTGAGGAATCACTGTTTTCGTACATCTCGCTACTTGACAAATTACTAGCCGCCAAAGTGGCTGCCACGACATTTAATGTATTAAACTAAGTGGTAAATGTTTTGTATATATTGCTATGATTATTTTACAATTCATTTTTCTTACTGAAGACTTTTGCAGAGGTTTTTTGTTTTGTTTCGTAAGAATGAGTCCTATATCTGACAGCACTTCGGTAGGAATGTTCGAGAAAAGAGAATTTTTTTTTTCAAAACTGCACTTTTTGATTGGGAATTTTTTTTCTAAATTCTACATTAAAAAGAAAATTCACAAACGCCACAAATACTAATACCAAAAGTGTTCCAGGTTATTAAAGTTTATTTTACCATATCGCCCACAATAACATAGAGAGATTATATGGGTTGTGTATGGCAATTCTGTGGCTGTTTGTTGAATCAAATTCATCCCTTTATAGATTCAATTAAATTTCATAAAAATACACTGACGATGTTGAGTCAAATCCCACAATTGAAAACCGCTTGCAGAGACCACATTTTATAAAATTTGATCCCATTTGTTATCACTTCTCAAATTAATTTCAAACTTTTTATTGAATCAATTCCAACGTTTGCAATTTCTCCTTAAGAAGGCATTTAAAAGCAGAAACTGGATTTTTAAACAACAGTTTTCGGTCTTAAGGCCTTCTGAAAAATTTGAGGGGAAGCTCAAGCTTCCTAAGCCTTTTCAGTAAAAGACCCTGATCCCCGTATTCTATCTGATAATTACACTAAGCGTTTTCGAGGGTTTTCCAACAGACTAATTTTTTTTTTAATTAACATATTAAAATAATTTTTTTATTTCTTTGTCAGTTCATACAGATTTTTTAAAACCACATTCTCATTTCATTTATGTTAAGGAAATGACTGGAAAATTCTGTTTATCTACAGGGTTATTCGCTAGGTTTATGCCCCCTTTTTATTTTAACCCCCAAAAATATATTGTAAATAAGCCGTCGAAAACTTTGTACTGTGAAATGAATAAAATTGAGCAACGCGGAAACAAGTACAAATAAGCACATTTAAAATGAGTTAAAAGCTCAGCAAATAGATGTTTCGGGACTATGACATACAAGCCTCTTCATCAGTGTACAAAATTGAAGAAAGGTTCACATGTCCAAAACCAACAGTCAAGCGAACGAGAAATGAGGGACGAACAGAAGTAAATATGACCCAAGGAGCACAGAACTTAGATTTCTCCCTATTTACAAAATATAATTATATACATCAATTAAACTGTTTTTACTGCCATGTACCGAATACTGCAGTTTTAGTAGTGTTTGATTTTTTGAAAATAAAATTGAGTGTAAGTGTTTATTAATTAATCTGTCTTCTGTGTCTCCAAGCATTTCAACAATGAAATATAGTTTTTGAAAGCTTGAATAAAAAATTATTCATTTTCGAAAGATAGTGTCATAAAACAATTTCGAAAAATATTATTTTGATGTTAGTCTTGTTCCTCTATTGTTGTGCACTACTGTTTTACAATTTAACTTTCTGTTGACAACAATGTACCTTTTGGTTTACCTTCGCTTAACCATTAAATTGCATGAGCAGTTTTAACTTCACTTTTTATTTTAATGAGCTTTTTATTTTTTTCCTTTAAAAAAACCAAAACTTATGGAAGGAGTTTTAACTTGGATCAAACATCTCCATTCAGTATTACTTGATTTAACAATTTTTAAACTGTATGCATTACTTAATTAGTTTTTAAAAGAATTTCTTTCATTTCAAATGAAACATTTGTTTTTAGCTTACAATCTAACTCAATAGATTTAATATAGATGCTCATTTTAGCGCTTCCTATATATTTATACATTATTCTGATCAAACAAAACACATCTGAAATGTGCTTTTGTAATTTGTTAGCAATCATTTAAGACATTCAACCCGTCTTTATTCATCCATCTTTTCCTCAACTATCAGCTAACCTTTATTTCATTGTAACTAAAGAACCTTTTATTTTCTAATATGAAAATACATAAATAAGAACATAAAAAAAGTAAAGCTAATGAGAAAATGTACCTAATATAAGATTTTGGCAGATACCCCAGTCAAAGCTGACATTAAAAAGATGCATATTATAAGAAAACAAAAAAAAAAAATCTCAAAACATTTAGTAAAATGCCAGGAAGCAAACACAGCACCCAGCGACCGACCCTCCCCAGCCCACCTGTCCTCAGCATCATCCCTGAATACACGCACCAGACTCAATCATTGTCGCCAGTGACCCGATGGAGATGACCCCTCTTCAACGACTCATCCCCCCACAACCAACCCATTGTATCCAACCGTCAATCCGCCCATCATTCTACATCACAACTTTCACAAAACACTACACAATTTCTTTCATCACCACGGCACACTCATACAAAGTCCAGAACGATCGCTCGATATAAAACCAACCCACAACTCCGTCCCACAGAAACCGGGGGAAAATTTCCATACGAGTGGGTCGCTAAAGAGGTATCCCCCCCTCCTCCCCGCCCATCCCAGATACAGCATGCGAGCTCAGATTAGCCCCACCCCTACCCAAATCCAGACATTTCCATACGCATTTCAACTACGTGCCCTCTGTTTTTTTCACTAATGGAAACCCCAGATATATCATGTATACTATAACAAATATCCAGCCACAGCATCCATCCTCTCACACCAAGCTCCCCCCCAACACCGCAAAACTCTGCATATACCACATGTACATAAAATAAACCTTTCCCCCATGCAGCAAAGCACTACTCCCCCCAGCTTTGACTCCTCTAAAAGCATGACCCCCACAAAACCCTAGGCCCCTATGCCACCTGACACCCCAGTCAAAACTTTCAGTTGTAGCCCTACATTATACACACCTCTTTCAATCACGCCTGACAGTCCCTAAAGCAGCCAAATCTAACATTTCATCGCCCCCTACCGCCTATCTTTCTCCGCTCAACATTTTCACATTTAAACCGCATAATCGCCTACTCTCCTCTCCAGGCAATAACCAATCACTACAAGATCTCCTGCCCATGAACAAACCCAGTCACACTTTTCAAATTGAACTGATACCCTCCATCGCCCGATTCGCCTAAAGCAGCATCAACAAACTCATCCCCTACCCTCCAGAGTGAAGCAATCAGGCGGGTGGCGACAAGTCAATTTATTGCTGCTTCCAGCCTCTCCCCCCATATACCAAGAGGCATAATTAGCTCTACCTGCCAGTTTTATGCCGCGCCATACCCAGAACATTATATCAACTCCATTCCATCCCACACCCCTCTTAGCGCGAACTCACCAGTCCTGAATAGACATAGTCTTTACCACCTCCGCAAGCTTATTTTACACATTCCACCACCAAGAGCAGCACATTTACCACCACAGGCCATCCCACTAGCCCCACACCAAATCACCACACACCCCCCACAACGAACTACACCATTCCTTCCCCCAGTCACCACCCACCAGCGTAAGCCCACGCGCAACAGAAGCAAACCCGAACTACCAGACCGGACGCCACCCATACCTCCAGTCCATTTATTATCAACCTCACACAAACAAAACATCCCCCCCCACTTTAGAGACTAATTTTGCCACACATTCCGACTCTCGGCCCCCAATCTCTTCACCCAATCACCCCCCACGCGAAATGAAGCAGTACCTTCGTCTGGATTCCACAATCTAGTTTTCTATTCGTAACGTGGAAAAGAAAAAGGCCACGGGGATCACCTTCGCGGTTCCATGTGCCCCGCGAGTTCTACGTTTGTCACCACTCATAGAAAGCAATATTACAGTAGTTTTTAGTATGTATATTTAAAAATAGCACATTTAATACAAAATAATATGTCGCCATTTACGTTCGGTTTGCATGACTTTTTAGTTAATTGCCCAATGTAATATCGTGTTGCCTGTGCAGAAATAATTTTCAATCGTATTGACTTTTAAGTTTTTTAACAAATTATTTATTGTTTAATATTAGGTTTGTATTTTTACAGTGGATGCCAAAACAATTGTTAAGCGGAAACGTCGAAAATCTGATCTCGTCATAATGTGGCAATCATTCTGTGATGTGACGTCATCTGTTATTTTCGAATTTTGGTCCATGATACTTAAAATATGGCAAATTACTCGTAAGTACATTTCATATTATTTATAAATTCTGTTTTAATTTCTAAGAGTTTGAATATGAGAAAATTTTGAGTTTTTATGAGAAAATAATGATTACCCTTATGAAGATAATGGGTGCCATTGCATTGAGAAGTTGGACTTTTTTAGCAACAAATAAGAGATAACAAGAAATATTTAAAGCAGAAAAATATGAAATAACACCCAAGGCTGTCGTGGATTTCGAACCCATGACCTCCGGTATCTGAAGCGAAACTTCTACCTCAGACCTTCTTTAGGACCTTAACTTTAAATTTTTTAACGTTTTTAATTAAATTAGTATTAAAAATATAATAATATAACATTTTCAATGATGGCATAGACCTTGAAATTCTACAATAAGGTTACCTAAGTGACAAACAACGCTATCAATATAACAACTTTTTTCTTTTAGATATTGTATTCTAAGCGTAGTACATGATAAATTTCAATATTTCACGAAGAAATTGGTGTAATGTAGCAAAATTTAACTGCAACTTGCAACAATCTTGCCATTATATTGGTAAACTTATAAGATAATTGCTGTCAGAGCTCTATCTAGCAAAACAAGTACTACTGCCTTATAGTCCTCAGATATTTTTTTCTCGTAAATAGGTTGAATTTTGTCTAAATTGTTAAAAATTTCCCTAAATTGAAAAAAAGTTCAAGATCCCAGCTACTGTGCAAATTAAGCCCTGGTTTCAGTTGAATTTTACAGAATTCAACTTATTTCACGGTGTAGTATTGAAGTTTATTCTTAAAAGTGTATTTTAAAAGTAAATATCTATTTAATGTCAATCAGTGAGAGCTAAGATTCACGTCATTAAACTACACAAACGTTCATCCGTTAGTGTTTTTAACAAAATAAGTCTATCATAAGTACTTTTGTTCTTATCCTAATTTTAAAAACGAAAATACTTTTGATTTTGCACTAAATGTAGTTAATGCTGTTGGAAATTGAAGCGGTGAATAGTAACTCCTAAGTGTAATCAAACATTTTACAGGCCTCTGGTTCGATTCAAGTGAAAGGCTGGTCGTTCAAACTTGGCTTGAGAAGTATCTCCCTTGGACACCATCAGACTATGACGAAAGTTGGAGAGATGGTTGTCTGCTATCAATACTGCTCAATAAACTACAGCCAGGATGCATTCCAGACGCACAAAAGCTAGATTCTGAGTACAGTTTACGAAACGTTTACCACGCTTTTGATGTTTTGGAAGAATATTTCAACATTAAACCAGTAATGTATTGAATTTGTCACTATTCAATGGGATATTTGCAACTTTTTCGGAGTTTCCTTCTTAGATATAAATTTAATTTCCAGTTTTAAAACATTTTGATTTTTTATGAATCAAAACAAAGTAAGGAAACTTAACCTTTCGATCATTGCATGATTAGTACTAATTTACCCGTTGGGTTTCGAGATACGAGTAAATTTCAATAAAGCAAATTTACATCGCGCTGTTTTGTTTAATTTCTCCTGGCTACGGTTTTGTTTTTTATTAAGCTTCTTATTGCATGTAAGACGTTCCATGAATGTCTACGATAATCAAGCTTCAGCGTTACTATTTTAACAGTTATGATAACAAAAAAATCATTTACAGATTATCGACAAAGTATTGAATGTATCATAATATCAGAAGAAATTAGCTCACGAAATGAGCTTGAAACGCAGTGTAGTATATCCCCTATTTTCCGCGGAATAGGGTGGTATGGTAACCGCGGATAGTAAGAAAATTAAGTAATAAACGATACTAATGTATGCAATATTGAAAAAGAAGTTCATAATGCAGCACATACATTTAAGTTATCGCTAAAAGTGATAACATTAAATGTAAAAATGATCAATAATGCATTAGCATTTTTTTGGGATCAGTAAATCATCACCGTGAAGAAAAGAAAGCAAAAATGTGAAATACCCGGGATGATCCAACCGCAAGTAATTTACGGATTTAGATGCTTTTAGGTTCATTTCAAATTTATAATTTAACGATTTTTTGTAAATTTTTAAGTTAGTGATTTTAAAGTCATAACACAATGAAAACAACAATACGTGTCTTCTGGAGATTCAACTCCAAAAATACTTAAAAACCATTCATCAAAACCTGAATCACACTACAGTATTGCACTCTCGAGCCAATAGTTACATTATATAATGGACCTACTCAAGAAAATGAGAAATGCTACATTAGTTTTTCTTTACTGAAGAACTTATTTCTAACCAAAAGCGGGGGAGGTAGGTGCAAAGCTCCCTTACTCTGAATGCACACCATAAAACATTTTTTTTAGTACTGGAATATATTTTTTGTGCTAGAAAATGCTCGTTATAAATGTTTACCTACATCCAAGAAATTTTCTAACGCTTTAACCTGAAGCTTCAGTCATAGTTCAGTTATAATCATAATTCGACATTTGAATAGTTTAGAAGGTAATTTTCGATGAACAGAATTATTACCAGTTTAAAAATGCCTTTTTTGAAACATGAAAATTTATATTCACACCACAATAAAAGTAATTTAGATTAAAAAAATGAAATTTAGCTTTTAAAAGATTAATTTATTCATCTTTTCTTAACTTAGGATCTCTCACCTGAAGAACTAGTGACTTGTGCCAATGAGTCAGAAAAGAAACTCTATGATCTTCTCTTGCAGCTAAAGCAATCAACCGAAATTAGAACCGACAGCGAAGAAGCCCTTCCGAAAACGGAAATACCCGAAGAAACCGAAACTGATGACAATGCTCTCAACAAACACTGCATTGCTAAAGGAACAGGTTTAGTTGTTGGATTCGTTGAACGAATGACTCATTTTTTCGTGTTTTTTGCCAACCTAGCCGACTTGGATGTGGTCGTGGACATCAAGGGACCTTCGGAAACAGTTTGCAGCGAAAGAATAACGAAGCGTTCCCCCAAAAAGAGGTGTTCGACTGCAGGCATTATGGAATACAATTCCAATTACATACTTCGCTCCGTTTCTAATCCTGAAGATAGAATAAATTATGAGGAAGAGAAGGAACTCATATCCAGAATAATACCTTTAGAGTACGAAATTTTGCCAAATCAGATAAACTTCGCTTACAAACCTCTATACAAAGGGCAGCATAAAGTATCTGTTTTGTGGCATGGATTCCATGTTTTTGGCAGTCCTTATACAGTGACCGTAGAGGATTCATGTCCAATAACTAACCCGAATAACTCTGCGCACATTAAACCGGCTCTTAAATCGTTTAGTTCTGTAGATAAATCAGACGTCAAAAAGCCGTCAGTGCGCTTTCAAGATTCAAAAGAAGTGAAAGAAAAATTTGGAAAAACTTTGAAAAAACGTGTTTTGAGGTACATCGTTAAAATTGATGGCAAAGACGTTGCTGTGGATACTAACAATACTGATTCATTAGCGACGGAGCTGTTAAAAATGGATTATGACTACGACAACAACTTTTCCCTTTGCAGAAGAAATAGCTGGGGATTTACGGGAGATGCGGAACGGAAAGTCAGCGTCATTCGACAATTCTGCGTTGACGTTGATGTCATGGAAGCTCAAAGCAAGCACAAGAGATCCAAATCATTAGTTTTAGGGAGAGAAAATAGTGCTACATCAAGAAGCGACTCCCTTGATGATTTGAGACTGAGCTGTATAACGGAAAACGGCATTAAAAATGCTCAAGATTACTACTCAAGTGACGACACATTCACTCACTTGGATTTTGATTCCAATGAAAATTTACAGGAAGAAGATATGGAGTTTGAAAGCCCCGACTCTCCAACTGTTGAATCATCGTCTTTTGACAAAAGACGCATGGATTCAGAAGAAGTAAAAGATCCCATAATAAAATCGTGTTACATCAAGGAAGAATCTAGAATCAGAACGAACGATCAGGTCTCATCGTTTTCGGCTGAAACATTGCAACCCAAAGCTGAAAACTCGAATGACGATCTGGAAAAGAGTTCTGTTTTATGCGAGAATATTAATGAACAGTTGTCTGAAGTAAATAAAGGGGATAATATCGAATCAAAATCTGATGAACTGAAACAAATTCCGTTCGAATTGTGTAATGGTTCGTACACAAGCTCAAATAAAAAGCCTACGAAAATTCCCGTTTTTGTAAAGAGAAAATCTTCCAGCTCGTGTAAGGCAGCAGCTAACAAAAAAACGCCAAGCTCTCAAATGGGTTCAAGTTTCAAAAACTTTAAAAGCTCCAAAGAAATTAAACTAGATAAAACCTTTAAAAAGAGTACTCGCTTCGTAAAAAAAGGTTTGATCGATAGACTTTCAATTTCCACCAATAGCTCAAACTCGTTTAAAAGCAAGTGTGATGAACAAAAAAGCAAGGAATCGGGTAATTTAACAACAAGAACTGTTATTCAACCAGAAGAGGCATCGAAGCAAAAAGAAACTGAAGTTGCAGACTTTAACTTCTACAATATTCAACCTTTACAAGAGGATTTAACAGAAATTGCTAATGTTAAATCTCAATACGGTGATGATGATTTAAACAAATATGATCATCAAAATCCATCTAGTTCTTCATCAGAATGTATGAACAACACAAAACCTACGAGTAACGCATCTATACCATCTCCAACATTCATTTCAAGAGGGATGAAATATGGAACAAGCAATGAGATCAAGGCCACTTCTATACCATGCTGCAATAAATTTGAGAAGAAATTGAATAAAATTAGCGATAGACCTTTTAATTCAGCAACATCTTCGACGTATCTAAATGACAATGTTATTGACAATCAAAAAGCGCATGCTATTAAAACTCATTCATTGTTGACAATTGGTCATTATAATTTCAAACAGTTTAACCCTCCTTCAGAAACTGAAGCTTCTTTTCGGGTGAAAAATCGAATACGGGAATGGGAAGCTACAATATCTGGTGAACATAAAGAACTTAAAAGCTCAAAAAGTGTCCCTATTACAGAAATGCTTGACACAGTAGACGTGAAGGCCAAGTTGAACTTTTGGGAAAATGCTTACAAAAAAGATGAAACTAGTTCATTAGACGATATAGGACATCTTTTAAAAGACAGCCAAAGATTTGATGAAGCCAAAGACATTTCCGGGGATATACCTTCTGGCAACACAGGTAGTGATTTGTCAGACACATATTTCTAAGTACAAACTTGTTTGGTGTTGTCGGTACGTCTTTTTTTAATTGTCATTTTCCTGTTGTGTTTGTCTGTATTGTATCACTGTACAATGTATCATTTTAATTTGTGTTCTTAGCAAATGTTTGTGAATGTCCGCAATTGAATGTGATGTTATTAACTTATGCAATCATATAGACAATGGCAAAACATAGAACAGAGTTCTTTCTCTTGCCGCAGAAAACTAGACGACTATAAAGTTCATTAAATGAAATGTATGTAAATGTAAAGTTGAATTCCAATTACTGTAACCAATTAAAGTAGTGAATTTCAATTTCCCTTCTAGTATTGCATTTTTTCAATAGTTGAAGATAATTTTTAAAACAAATCGTGAAAGATATATTCTTTATTTAGGATACTTAAGGGAGCATAGGGAGATTTGACCCATTTTTTGGTTTTTTTCTTTTTTGTATAATAGAGCTAAATAATAAAAATATATACATAAATAGTATATTATTTGTACATTATTGTGACTGAAAATAGTAAATTAAATCAAAGCAGAAATGGTTCAAAAAAAATATCTACCCCAAGTCTAGATATGGGTCAAGTATCCCTAGATCTTTGAAGACTTGACACAATACCTAAGGAGACATGATCCCGCTCTCATGAATGTAAGAATATTTTTAGACATTTAAATCAATAACACAGGTTTGATAGTGTTCTCAGTTTTAATAAATGATATTTGGAGCGGTACAAAATGTTCCCACTTTAAATAGATAGTTGCATAATTTTTCTTTAATTAATCCTACTCGACAGTAGCAGAAAAGCAGAAGTCGGAATTCAAAACTTGTGACTCTGCCATTTTGTATAGTAATGTCGGGAGAATTGAGACAAGTTCCTATTTGCGCCAAATATACTTCAGACACATCAGTAACATCAGGTCATTTGAATCTGCTACCTTCTGATCTGCTAGAAAATGTCAGTCAAAATATCAGGATTGTTTTCTGTTACTAAGCCAACAAAAATGCATCGTCCTCTTTCTCAATCCCCCCCCCCCTCCCCACACACACACAAAACTTGAGTTATCCAATCGTCAATTTGCACTTTCTGGCTGTTAAGTTCTGTCACGTTAGCATCGTGACAGCTGAGGTGGCATCTAATATTCCGACTCTGAAGTGTCAGATTCTACAGTTAGGGCAAACTGAAGCTGGCAATATTCTGTACCTCAGAACCAGAACGACGTAAGTCCAAAAATGGCCATTTTCACTTTTTTGCTTCATTGTATGTAGAATCTTATTCCACATCGACTCATTAAAACAGCATTCTATAAAACAAATTCCTTCACAATTATTTATCAGCGTGAAAAGAGCGCGAGTCCCATCCTTTGCATGTATTCGACAATCGTTTTTCCCCTCTACTGAAAAATGACGAAAATTGACTTACGTTAGTCTGATTCTGAGGTACAGTATTGTGAAGGTTACTCAAGTTCCAATCACAGCAAGTACAGTTATTACTTGGATAAAATTGTATCCCTTGACTGCCCCCTCCCGCATCCAAGAGGCCCTGAAGGGGATACAAAGATGTATATAATGAATGTTTTATATAAGCCTGTGATAGACAAAAGGGGTTCCAAAATTGCCTTGAGACTTGCTCCCAAACCTGTAAATCCACCTTTGCATCCACCTAGTTCACTCCAGTCTGACGAGTGCCAACAAGCACAAAGCTGTGGTCCTTGGATGGAGTGACCGAGTTGGCGGTGTATTGCATAACTTATCTTATTGAAGTGTGCTTTCAACGTTATACGCAATCATGTGAATCATATAGGTTCAGCCAACCTCTTTTTTTGCCCTCATTTATTTTCTTATGGCATGTTCATAAATAATATTCTACCTTTTCCACCATTTTATAGCCTCCTCCCTCCTTTGTCATAATAAAGTGTCCCATTTCAATGTTTGCTCCCCCTCCCCTTGTCTCACGTCACGTAATTTTTCATAAGCATAGTTTCATAAAAATCTGTGATGTCTCGCACTTTTTGTTATTGTTCCGTGCTCCTTGTCACTAACTGTCGCAGTCCCCCCTCAGCAAGTGATATCATTCGTGCACAATATTTTATCAACTTTTCTCTCTAAAATGTCTTTATTTAAATAATATATTTATGCAGGTGCAATTGTCTTAAATTGGAGTTGAATATCGATTATTATCTTTATTCCTGTCTCATCGTATTGGGTCATTTCAAATTTACTTTTAGATTTTCAAAAAAAAAAAAAAAAAAAGAGTCACAAAATTATTTTTTGTTTTTTTGTCGGAGAATTTCTTATACTGCTTTATATCACTTTATGAAGTTTCAACTTAAAGAAATAGGTAACAGCAGAGCTTAATATTTAGTAGTTAAAACGGAACAAGTTTTGAAAATGCATAAGTGCTGAATTTGTAACCTATTTTACTCGAATAAAATGTTAAAGTTTCATTTATAAATGCAAGTGATAAAAGAAAACTCCTCATTTATGAGTAAAAATGGTGACCTTAGTTAAGTAAAAATTGAAAACTCGTTTGAATATCTTAAAGAGAAGAAAAAAAACCTATAACTAATTAATTACTATACTTGGTCACAGGGGTTTCATGAGACAACAGAGGCTGGACAATGTTGTTAAATCAGAATATCTTGTTAAAAGATTATCTAAATACTGTAGGAAATAAAACTATTATTTTAAATTCAAGTTTTCCAAAAACGTTAGTTGCTTTAGGGAACCTCTGTTACCTCTATAACATCTATTACCATTGCATGGTAACAGAAGTTACAATTTGGGGGGAAAAATTAAAAATACTGAGAACCAATTTCTTTTATTCTCCAAACAACATAATTTTAAGATAATAGTATAAAATCTTTATTAGTATATGCAATCAAAATTGAAAAAACTTTTTTTTTTAAGTTTGATAGTTGGAACAGAAGGTAGAGGGAAAAAACACGCAGCTCAAAAAGGAATATTTGAAAATATACTAAAGCTGATGTTTCAATTTAACATTCTAAAATGGCTATTGAGGCTTATTGTTCACTTATTAACTGTATATTAGAAAGGTAATGCCACCCTTTGATGAGTAAATAATACCATTTTACTTGGTAACAGAAGTTACAAAACAGAAGTTACTTACAGACAAACTTTCTTTCGTTTTTAATATTTGAGAAATAAAACTCAAGGAATATCGTACACAAAACAGTATGTTTTTCTCAATCAAAACAGTTTCACATGGTTGGGTAAGATGGGGTAAAGTGAGTCACGTGGTAAAATAAAATAGGTCAGTTTTTATAAAAAAATTCTTTAAAATATGTGCGAATAATATTTTCTCTTATAGTTGCCATTTTTATGTATTATCAGCACCAGGTACCGTTTTATATGCAAAATAAGCTGCAACTTCTACTTCAAAGTTACAGATATTAGCGATTAAGTGCTTTTTTTAATAGAAGTTTGACTGTGTGTTCATTATAAGAACTTTTGATTTAAAGATTGTTAAACGGAAGCACGCATGATTAATTAACCTCCATTAAACCTATACCGCTTAAATAATATCCTAGAAATGAAATGTGAAGTTTAACTTTTAAAATAAAATCTCCCTGCATAAAAATCTTGAGACAAAAACTGTTTTAGAATAGTGTAGAGCAGGGTTGCCAGACGTCCCGGATTTCAAGGGACAGTCCCGTTTTTTGAAATATTGTCCCGCGTCCCGGAGAACCTCGATACGGGACGGCTAAAGTCCCGTATTCTGGCTAGAAGCAGCATTTTACAAAACGAAACATTATTTTCAGAAAAAATGAAGCAAAACAAAAACTGTGAGATAGAGTGATAAGAAAATTGATTGAATTATAATATTTTCCTGTTCTAAAGTAATGTTTGTGTTCTATTCATTTTCGTGGTAAAAGTGGTGTATCTCCGTGTAAATGATTTTAATATGCCTTATTATTAAAAAGCCCTTCTCAATTTTTCAATTATGAAAGGTATATATGTGTTCAGTTACTATTAGTCACTAGATTTTTTGAATCAATCAATTTCAATCTTTTGAAATTTGCTTTGCGACAGAAATATGAATTACAGTGAGCTTTATGGCAACATAAAGACCATCAAAACTTAGAAAGAATTATTGCAGCAGTAAAATAAAGTAGGAAATATGATTTTTAAAAAAAGGAATTTTCCGACATTATATAAGAATAATTATCATGGTATAATATTCACAAAACTGTACAGTTTTTCCACAAAAGATATTGAATATTAATTTTTTTAAATTTGATTTAGGTTAAGTTCTCATAGTGAGTTCAAGCAGTGAGGTAAAATTCTATGTCTACTAAATTGTAATCAACATTTTTGTTAATGACTCATTAAAATTATTTTGCATTCAAATTTCCCCATTCTAGCTTTTTGAAAAAGTACATACTAAACATTTGTCATCAGTAGAAGCGACTGTTATATCTTTTACTCCAAGCCAGGTCCGTTATTTGGGACAACAGGACGAGTGGTCAATATCCCCACCCCCTGATTTTGGGAAATTAATGTAATCACATATAAGTGGGCGTGGCTGTTGCTTTTTTTTGGCATTATTTTCATTGAAATTCATTGGTATAATTTACCCTTCCCCCCCCCCCCCGGCAAAAATTTGAACTGACGGGCCTGCATCAAAAAAAAGGGGGTTTAATAACGAGGAAATACGAATTTTCACAATAATTACTGTTAAACCTTTTCCTACTAATATTTGTGAAGAAAAACAAGTATGCAATGGGGAAAAATGAAGTTTTTATTCATATGATCATTATATATTTTTTTCTTCATTTATATTTGTGAAAAACGTTTAATATTAAAGTCAAGGCTGTAAAAATTCAGCCTTTAGATTTCAGCTCCCAATCCCCCCCCCCCCCCTCAAGAGCCAGTCCCGTATTTACAGCTTTTAAATCTGGCAACCCTGGTGTAGAGTAAATCTCAAATAGTCGGAGCACCAGGACTAAGTGTAAAGATTTTTCAGCTAGCAGTAAAGAAAAATTTTGAATTATATGATGTAATTTCTCAGGACACTTGTGTTGCTTACAAGGAACCATATGACTAGTGTAATAATGAAAATTTTTTAAATAGGTGCCGGTCAAAAGAGTATCTTGAGACATATTCTTGCCGCATACAATTTTGGCCCTCGTTCACTCGTTACCGAGATGTTAGGTCTTAAAACTGCCAAAATTTTATGAAAAGCGCCAAATTTGCGATGAAAGATTTGTTCCTATTATTCACTGAAATTCGCTGAATTTGGCGCTTTTTTTTTAAATTGAGGCAGACATTAACGCCATATATTTCGATAACAGGGGCACGATGGCAAAAATGCATGCTTCCAGACACATATTTTACAGTGTTTTATTCATTGCTACTTTTTTTTTCATTATTGCACAATAGATACTACAGAGTAACTACGGTTAATACTACTGGCTTGACGTGGGAAATAAGGAGAGCCGTTTAAACTTAGGCGAGAATAATCATCATCCCTCTCTCTCTCAGTATTCCTCTAATAACAGTACTGCCTATAAAAAAGGTACTGAGTGTGATTTTACCTAAAGCCAGCAAAAAAGGCTAAATCATCTAGCTAACAGGTGATGTTAAATATCGTCTTTCTTTCGTATAACACACTTTTGTTCTCATTTATAAAACTTTTTAATTTTACAGATAAAAGACAAAAAAGGAAAAATAACGAAAAAACTTTAACAGCTGTTAGAACAAGCAGTTTTTCAAACCAGGTATCGTATAAAAAACTCGAAAATACATTCCAAGATGCTATTCGAGGACCCTCGAACAAACAAACTCGCAGCTTTAGCGACTCTGTTATTGATACAAATAAACGATCTGAAGATGAAATCTTAGATTTCCCTTTGGAAACATCTGACAATATGTATTCCTCCAACGAAATGGATTTAGCTGTATATTCTTCTGATGACGAAAGCTCGGTACCTGATCATTTGAGAGTTTCTACGGAAGAAGATGAGTACATTGATGATGAAATTTCTGAGAGTACACCTATGTTCTGGGGAGAATTGAGTCTCTTAACACAAAAACACTCAAATTCTTCTAGTGATGCTGAGTGTAGCGAAGCCCTGGATCCGGAATACTTTAGGCAACGTTATTTGAGTAGCAACTTTTACCCTTCCGAGTGTAAGACCTTTGGCATTTCTAACTACTATGGTTATGTAGCGGTGAAGAATAGATTTCAGGTAAGTTGATTAAAATATTTTTGCTACTTTTTCTTCGCCAACAATGATAGTGACTCTTCAGCCTTTGAAAAATATAAAAGAAAACATCACAACGATCTATCACACAGTTTTGAAAAGAACTGCATACACGTGTTTCAGGTTTACAAGGAACCCATTTTTCGATGCAAAAGAGGCTAAATTGTGGATAAAAAGTCGTCGGACAAAATGCATTCTGCGGCAAAAATTCCCTGAAAATTAGTGTAATTTAATGATATGATACTTTCTTTTGCTCTTACGCACAAAGTTATTTAAGCATTTTATCCAATGGTTGGAAAAACTACATTTTATTTGTAGCGAACTACAACTACTTTGTTAAAAACGTAGTTAACTACAACTATTTTTTTAAAAATGTAGCAACTACAAACTACTTTTGAAATGTAGTCGCTACTTCGCTACTTTTTTAAAAGTAAATAAATAAAAAGCATACATCGTTCGGGGGGGGGGGGGGGGAGGATTGAACATTTTTTTTTTTTGAAGTGATTTGGATTAATAAATTAGTTCATTTGATCATGGAATAGTACAAATTGCCTTTTTTCCTTTTGCGCCAATTGGTTCTTCTAAGCCATTTTTTACGGTTTTTACGAAAATTCGCCGAGAGAAAGAATTTAAAAGTTGAAAGGTTGAAAAAATTCAACCTTCAAACATGGGCGCCCCTGGAGGGAGGGAAAGTTCAAAACCTCAGAAATTATGAAACTACCTTGCTAGTTTGCAAAGAGTATAAAAACATTTCCTCTGACATTTATGAATAATTTATTTAAAATGTCAAATTTTAGCAACTCTAATCGTCCTTCAAATGGCTTTCCATGTAAAAAAATCCCGTTAAACCATGGGGAAAATATGTCAAAATGACATGTCTAAGGTCAGTTCATATTTTTGTGATTGATGTTTTTCATTGAGTCCTCTGATGTACTCGTGTAAGATTTAGACCAGTCAGATTCAAGTGAAACTTTTTAATTTTTTTCTTAAACTCTATTTAAAAGTAGTTTTACAGAAATCGCTACAAACTGCTACTTTTTTTGTATCACGCTACTCACTACTCTACTTTTTTTTTAAAGTAGTGCGCTACACTACAAACTACTAAAGAATGTAGCTACTGCAGTAGTTTCGCTACTTGTAGCGCGCTACTTCCGCCCACTGATTTTATCATGCTTTGTTTTTTTTTTTCCTAAATCGATTTTCTAATTTAATTATGAAGGGGGGGGGGGGTTGGTTTAAACATATTGTGAAAAGCGATTACATAGCAAGAAAAAAAACTATTTTTATAAATATCATTCGATTATATTTTTATAAATATCATTTTACAACCTTTAAAAAACGAAGTGTGCTACTTGGGAAGACTTCATCCTTTTCCGTTTTCTCTTAATTTTGCTTTTATATAGGTTTTGACTAAAGATGCTGGAATGGGAAACTTATCAGTGAGTGTTCAAGGTTTTGGACAACACGAAGTGTCCTTGGTGTGCGTAACATACAGGAAAAAGGACATCTACGATGTTACATATCAAGTCATGACTCCAGGCTATTATCTTATATCTGTAAGGTGGATGGACTGCCACATCCCTGGGAGCCCTTTCGTCTGTAAAGTGACATTCTGAAAAAAAAAAAAAAAACGATTAGGCTAATGTTATTTATAACTCATTTTACTTATATTCTCTTTTCTAGCTGAAAACATTTTATTTTTGTAATGCAATATATTAAGAATAAAGGCATAATAACTGTCATGTTTTGAACTATTGATAATGGTTTCACAGTTTAGAATTAATATACGAGGTGATCTGACCTCCTGACTAGATATAGTCGAGTCTCGATAACTCAAAACCTAATAACTCGAATATTCCGTTATCTCGGAGTTGTTCCCAAACTCTCGAGTCCCAAACTCTCGAGAAGGCTGTAGTGGAACACCCTATAACTCGAACTACTAACAACTCGAAGTGTTTTTCCGGTCCCTTCGGGTCGAGCTATCGAGCCTCGACTGTATTTCTTTCCTCGAATAGGATAAACAACTTTTCGGGTGGGAAAAAAACGCACCTCCTTCCACATTATTGGTATTCAATAATACAATAACAGCCCTAAAACTTCCCTTCTGCTAGCATCAAAGACTGTCTAAAACTGTTTTTTTGAACTTCAATATTGAAAATTTACCAGTGGTGTGTCCCTCGAGGGAGCGACTGACCACTGTATCCATCCCTGATGGTCAAATTATTAATGTACCATATCCACCTTTCCAAAAGTGGGTTCCTCCGAAAGTATGGGTTCCATCACGAGTTAGAATTTACATAAAATTACATTTTTCGCATGT